>DWON01003949.1:0-17072 GCA_018251015.1 Phocides pigmalion okeechobee | reverse complement strand
AACACAATACATGAAGAACATGTTGCTTTACGGCGGGTTATGAGGGTGGCGGTGGTGCGGCCCCGGGCGAGCTCTAAAGGCTCTACCACCTTTAGAATTGGCACTGTCTAAAGAACCTATATGCAAATTTTGTAAATTCTAGGTTCCGTGGTTCCGCCTGTACATTAGTCTCTGGATCAGTCATTTATAAATATATACTTTATATATAGTCCCAGGTTTGATTAACGCCGCCGGTGACAAGAGGATTGGTTCATATCTCGCGCAAAGAACTGCGATTGCTATTCAACGCGGGAATGCGGCAAGTTTTCTTGGAACCATGCCGCATGAGCACGGACTCCCTTTAGTTTGTTTAGGTTAGGTTTTTATTATAATTCGTTTTAAGAGTTTCATTAAGGTAATTAATAGTAAATGTGTATGTGTGTGTATGTGTGTGTGTGTGTGTGTGCGAGTGTGTGTATATATCGAATTAATATTCAACTCTTTACATCACCGTGGTTTGGAAACAGCGCTTAACACACCGTGAATCTTTTTGACAATTGATATGACTTTGATAGCGCCGTATGGAATTTTGTTTCAAGCGCAAACCATTATAATTACACCTCAACACGTCCTCTGATTTTCCGGTGTTTTAATGACGTGACGGTAATGAGGTTAGACAGTTTGCGTTGAAAATATTCCGCTGATTACAGACCTGTGTTCCGCTAAATTGTTTCCAGATTAAATTTTAGAACAGTCGCGCATCTTGGTAGCGTAATCTGTTTATGTCAATGCTTTTCAAGTATTTTTCGTGCCATATGATTTTCTTTTATGTGAGAAGACTAGCAAGCGAACATGCAGACCACCTGAAATTAGTAGTCGCAGCCCATAGACATCCACAACCACAAACACTACCGAAATCCTATCTGATCTCGAACGTAGAAACGTTGCTACTCGTGAGGACTAAGATGACCATCTTTTTAAAGAGTAGCCAGTAACCGCACCACTCCAATCACAAGTAATGCTTTACGGCGGATTTTGAGGGCAGTGGTGGTACCTCCTCGGTCGAACTGTAGTCCTTCCGCCTTTAAAGTGTATGTAAATGCCTTACAATTAATTAGATTATCGAATTTGAATTTAATCACTCTAACCGAAACGCAAAAATTGGTTCACGACGGTTTAAGAAGGCTGTAATCCTCCCCAATCCTACTATAGTTGTACCGCATATTATCTTGACATTTTTACGTTTTCTTTATTTATTACTTGTACATCTTTTAACACTTTCCCTGCGGGATTCACAACGGCTCTATATAAGTTGGTGTAACGCGCGTGCGGCTTGTATCTGTTGTGGACGTACAAATCTGTATGGATTACGGGCGAATATGAGTGCTGTATTTACGTCGGCGCTACAAGACTATGGGCTGACACCACGTCTGTGTATTCGAAGATACTAGACAGATGTTAAAAAGACAAAGTTTGTGTTGAATTACCGCATCTCCAGTCTAGAGCAAAGCTCTCCAGTTTAGTGCCTGTCGCCGTCTCGACATACGAGTACTACATGAGCATCGCAGTCAACGTGTTAAGTAACATCTAACCCAGTTCGTAATATATGAAGTCCAAAGTCGTTACTCTATCAGAATTATTGCTGGTTTCGAACAAAGCGGGATAATTCAGAAACTACGTAAAAAGCCGTCGAAAATTTTACTACCCAATTATCTACAACAATGCTCGTTTCGGGAACTTAATTAGGTGAGCCGTAAATTTAGAGCTTTTATTGTTACATGGTTTGAAACGGTGGTCAGCTGTTGTGATTCGGGGATATACTGTCGTATTGAAATTTTAGTGCGTAACGGTTACTCGCGATTAACGCTTTTAGCCGATATTTTGAATCAGTTGCATGACACGTGGTCATGGTTAATCTGCGATGGCAGGGAAATTGTTGACAGGCGCTAGTGGTAGATTAATCTATTTACTCCAAGTCTACATATATTTTTTGAGGTTCTATATCACTACACACTACGTACCTCTACGAACTTTGAACTATTTGTGATTTACGTAAAGTAAGATTTTAAAATATTTTTAAACAGATATTATCATGAAAATGCGATAAAGTATGCTATTCATTACACATAATGAAACTCAAAATGAATGGCAAGGCATTAAATATATAGGCATTAAATATATAGGCATTAAATATACAGGTAAAATGAAAAATATATATTCTAAAAAAAACATGAGACTTAAATGGACGCATCAGACTGGTAGACGATGTGCCATTGTCACTAGTTTAATTTAAAAAAAAATTACATGTCGCTTAAAAATTATATTCCCTCCGAGATTAATAGGAACTGAAATTGACGTAACTAGAAGATTTATCTACTAATTGTCTCCTGTTTGTTTTTGATAAAGAAAAATTGCAACATTCTCTAACAATAAAAACACATAAAAATCACATAGCGTGCAAGATATTTTTAACCAAAACAGATTTATGAGTTTGAATAGACAATACAGTTCAAAACGATGCCAATATATTCCATACGCTAGAAAACAATGCCATCATTTTGCCATAATCGTATCGTACACGATTGTGTAACTGTGTCGTGTGTTGCACGAATCTTTGTCTTGTTTCTCTAATTTTACTTGATTTTCATATATTTTAAAAAAACTCATATAAAACCTATTTATTTACATGTTAATTACTATAATGAAACGTGAAAAATATATATTAAAACATAATTTTCTTGGACTGTTGATTTAATAGATTTGAAGAAAAGGAAATGCTCAGATAAATTGATAAACTTTCTCATTTTTAGAAGTCGGTAGGAAACAGTAAAAATCCAGAAATCGATATATAGCAATACGCTGCACCTAGAATTCTGAATTTGGAAATCGGTTCGTCGCATAACGTAAGTAAGCATAAGGAAGGAATTTTGGAATTTCTAGCTAAGGGGATTAAAATAGAAGATGAAAATTTATATGATTTATCCCTGTTACAATTTTGTTGCAAATATACATATACGGTTATAGACCTACATGATCTATTGGAGCTATGGCCAAAAGTTTAATATACAATTATTATTTTTCTCATGCTAGGCACCAGGACTAGACGCAAAGAATTAATGATATGGAGACATTGTTTGAAGATAATTCACAGCCATACTCTCCCAAACTAGACAGAGCCTATGTTAAAGGTGAGATGATATGGTCAGATATCATACACAAAATATTACATTAAAAAGATATTCATTAATATGATAACTGATAAAAACAAAACACTACTCTACTGATAATCGAACACATAGACTACGACTTAAGATTAAATGTTATTATCGTGTCATAACTCAGTTAAGACATCCGCCTCCCACAATAAAATTCAATAATAAAATAAATATCACGTTTAATATCCTTAAGTATATATATCGCGGTGAATAATAAATGATTATTAGTATATTATTTTTATTATTACTTTCCGCTAAATCTAACGGTCAGTCAATTATTAAGACGTCTATATTTATATGTGTTTAACAAAATACACACTTATCTGTTTAAGTGTTGTGTAGACACTTATAACTTAACCCAGATAGAAGAGAAACCTTGCGTGAACTTTATCCTAATGAATAATGACAGGTTATCCTACATACGTTCTGATATTTCTACAAAATAACACAAAAGCGATTCGCAAAAACACTCAACAAATAGCTCGGGATTTAATGAATCTCTCCATTCATCCATACTTTCTTTGACAATGATTACAATCTGGACGATTACTTGTGAAAGACTCAGAAACTGACACGAACATATACTAAAGTACAACAAAGGGCTCGGACCGATTTGTCTAATGTAGCAACAAGAAAGGCGAAAGGAAGGCGTAAAAAGGGTCTGAAGAAAATGGTTACACGCTACCGGAGGAAATTGACCTCTTTAGAGCCTTCAAAGGCTGTGACTCGAATGGTATAACATATCACGCATTAAGGGATTAGAGGGCACTTGAAGATGGGAGTAATCAAGGTGTGAAAGAGAAGATGACGGTTATTGAAATGTCAACGGATCAAAGGGAGTATTGGACATCCACATACGTCCTTCAACAGGATTGAAATCCCGTTAGAGATCGAATGGATGTGTGTTAATATTCTTGAAGACTAAAATGGTCGCTTATTTTACGTATATTCGAATTAAAATTCAAATTCAAATATTTTATGTCATTGTAAAGTATTTACATACACTTAATGAACGTCAAGGGTACAATGTAAAATCAGTAAATCGGCTTTGAGCGCCTGTTGGCAAAGGTTGACCGGGAGAAAAAAGCCGACGGAAGAAAACTCTCGGCGCTCTTTTTCGACAACAGATTAGACTTTAGTTCTGTTTGAGATGAGATGACGATCTTTACTATATGAAATAACCTACACGTTCGTTTGCTACACTTGATAAATTTGCGACAACAGTGTGACATTTTGAGATATACAGTTTTTGACCATTTTAAAACGTGTTTATTTCGTGTAGTTTATTTGAAAACTTGTAATACTTTTACACGAGTTGTTGCAAGATTAGTTCACCTAAAACATGCTCTAACAGTACTACGTGCTATATTTAAAAAGTTACAATTGACTAAAAGTCTATATCGTCTCCTGTAAAATCGAGATTTTAAGTTACATAAATTATAAATTTTCCAACAGCATATAACGGGTATAAACACGTTTAAACATTTGTACTAAATGTCCCAATTGCTTCATCTCTGATAAGTCTCTTCAATCCAATCTTTGCTTTATATTTATTTATGAGTCTCTCCGTTCAAATTATAGTTCTATCGTCTATGATATGGCCACTTCTGTCATTAACAGTGACGATCGTAGAAGATGCATCGTCACTTCTGCAAACTCCATATAGAGTGATCGGCACATGCTCGATAAAATATAGTGAACACAGTGCCAGCTAGTTGGAATACCGCGTGTTACTTCGAGTGCGAGTTTCCGTGCAGCGAACAATACGCCGCAAATGTATTGGCGTCACGCGATCCGAACATTTTCGACCTGATTCTGAACGAGCAGCGTTTATTCGACGATTTGTACTTTTGTGTTTCGGAGATTTTCTTTCGAGTATTGTTTTTTGAACGGGTCACGTGATCGCGTTTCGGAACGAGACGCCTTTGTGATCAGTTTGAATTGATCCAGTAATTGTTTTTCTAAGCGCTTTATTTTCACTCTAGGTTTTTTAAGTGAAGAGATTTTTTTATGTTGAAAAAATAGCAAACACTCGAAATGTTAAATGGACTGTTCAGCCCATGGACATCCACGTCCTACATCAAACAGGAAGAAGACGAAGAATTTTTTACAGAAGAAGCCAGGCCGCGTAAATATGTCCCACTAAGTAGTGATTACGAATTTGTCCCGCTTGGCTTTGAAACCTTTGGTCCATGAGATCCGCGTGCCATAAAATTTTTCAATCAATTACTATCACGTTCGATCGACGCCGCCGGTGAGAGCTAGTTCATATCTCGCTTAGAGAATTGCGATTGCTATTCAACGCGGGAATGCAGCTAGCGTTCTTGAAACCATGCCGCACAGGCTCGAACTCCCTTTAGATTGTTTAGATTTATTAAAACAAGAATAAAATCTTGCCCGATGTCGTGTACAGATACGTTGCTATTCCTGAGGGTGGAGAAGGTCGTCTCACTTGTACTTGTTAATTACACCCCTACATATGCGGTGGGTGGAGATACCACCCCGTTAAAACTGTCGATTTACCACTTTGAAACTAGTAAAGTGGATGACGAGACTATGAAAAAAAGGCATGAATTAATTTTATATGTTACTAATGAATAGGATCGTGATAATCCTAACGAACTGTTCATTTATAAATTTACTGACTTAACTTCCTATGATGCTTGTAAGCTACTTCGAGTTTGCAAACAAATGCATTTATGAATCTTATGGATAATGAATAGTATCTTAATAAGGCTGACAAACTATTCATGAATAGATTTACAGAACGAACGTCCTATAACGCTTGTTTGCTACTGCAAGTGTTCGAAACAAGTGCATGCGTGAATCTTATAGATAATGAATAGGATCCTTATAAGGCTGACAAACTATTTATGTAAGTATGAATACTGGAAACAAGATCAATTGAAAGGAAAAGCAATTGAATACCTCTTCTGCTTGCAACTCGTTTGATTCATTCAAGAATACCGGACCTTACTAGCATATCTTAAAGCAGGCTTATTATAAGCTTACTTCCTGAATTGTTAGTACTTTAGAATACAAGTAACAGTAGAATAGAACAATATTCGCGTGACGCCAAGATAAGATTACTGGTCTAACACGCAGAGGGTGGTTATATATAGTTATAAGTTATTTATGTATATAAACAGAAATAAGTTTGTTGATGGTAATAAATAAAGGTGTTTAAAACCAATATATATGTGTAAAAGGAATAAAAATATAGAAGACATATTATACAACCGTAGAAATATGTGCACCAAATGTCTCCCTCGGCGTCTATTTATTCTATATAAATATACTTATCCTACCTTTTTGCGGTTGCCGGCCACACTTTGAAGTGAGACGACCATCTTAGTCTTCAGGGGTAGCAACGCACCTACGTTTGAGCTCAGACAGGACTTCAGTCGTGGCTGTAGTTGTACGTGGATGTCTAATGGCTGCGATTACTTTACATCATGCGCTGCGATTAATGGTTTGCATGCTGGTTTGCTACTCTTCAAAAAATAATAATATTAAGATTAGGACAAAGCCTATATTGTGATATTAATTTCAGTACAAGACCTAAACACATAGACCTGAATTGTAGCTAAATCATTCTATTACGTTCCTTATAGACCTCTTCAGGGAATCTCAAATAATTAATCTAGCAATATTACTTTTTCTGCCTATAGGGAATATATTCCTCATTTTTATTCAGATAATATTTCAGAAAAAGAGAATGAATGAATACTAATAATGAAAGAATATAAATCTTAAGGGAATTAATATTGGATTTTTTTGTATTCATAGTTCTAAAAATAACTACCCCATTTCTAGTTCTTGGAAAGTTTATGATTTAGAAATAATCTATATTTATACTCTATTAAAATATTAACTGGAAAAATATAAACGAACTAAAAATACTTTTATATTCTATGTGAAGTAAGGAATAATTTAATTGCAATGATGTTAAATACATTGCATGGAAAGGTCCGAAATCCTATTTAAGGTCAAAAATAGATAGACTAGATATTTTGCTACTCCTGAGGACTAAGATGGTCACCACGTTTGAACTTGAAGCTTCAAATTACTTGGAGATTAAACGACTCCAGCACCACTCGCTCCATTAATTTAAGTTATTATTTGTAAATTACATTTTAAAGATGAAAAAGATGTGTGTCTTGGAGTTTCTTTCGCGGACTCTTCTCCAAAACGAAACACCTTACTAGTCGGTGGTAGATTACTGACGTTCAAAAAGAGTTCTGTAAAGAATCTACTTTGAATAAAAATATTTTGATTTTGAGTTTTGATTAAAATCTTAATATTTTAATATCAGTTTTGGAAAATACTTGAGTTTGGTTTACTTTGAAATGAAATATACAGAATTGTTCGCCTGGCTGTTAGTACAAATTGAGCTAGATTCGAGATTCTAGATATCTAAGAAATCTTATTAAAGGATCTCGTTTCAAAAATAATCGAAAAACATTACTGAATATTGAGATGGTTTTTTTGCGATCAGTACACTATAGTTTTTCCTCTTTATTTACAAAACGAGTAGGAAACTTATGGGCGTTTATTGGTAACAACTTTTTTGCCGACGCTACTGTGCTATCTCAAGAATACTCGACTGATTTATCTTGAAGCTGATATTTTATTCTGCCAGTCGGTACAGACAGCAGAAAAATTATTGCCAAGAAATTCTTATTTGCAGTTTCGCTTTGTGTAGGTGTTAAAGAATAAACGAATATATTTATTGGATTGTCTGGCAAATTAAGTTTGTCTGTTGTGAGGTATTTATTATAGTGATTATTGTATACTTTTATGTATACTGCACTCATATTTATTGCTTTAGGGACATGTTAAGTTGACTTGGCATTATCGTCATTCATTGCTGTCCTGACACTTTTCTATTTATATTAAAAATATCATTGAAATTGTATTCTGGCAGTACATCTTTAAAATTGCTGTTGTAATTAGCATTTTTAATATTCCTTTTTTTAATTTATTTGTACATTTAGAGTAACTTTTAATTATTTTTTTTTTTATGTGAATTAAAATTATTGCAATTAAATTTTAATTAATTTAAAATATTTTATAAAAATAATCGGATATAAAAACGATTGCTACATATTAAAAATGGCATTGCCAATTTTGCCATACTTAATGATTAATAATTGTCAGGAAAAAAAAACTCTGTAAAGAACACATTTTTTTAAAACTTGAACAAAACAAAACGAAAAGCATTTTTTCATAAATATTTTTTCCAAACAGGTTAATAAATCCCAAATAAAATGTGATAAACAAAGAATAAATCTGAATTGAATCTTAATTTGAAGTTGGTTTAAAATAGCAATATGGCGGTATGACGTCTATCTAAAAATAAAACAATATTGCTCTTTATGTCAGACACCGAGCGAAAGCCTAGTGAGTATATAAATTCCGAAGGATGCACAGCGGGTGTCGACAATGATACGGGGTTCACTGCGGGGGCTCACACCCATCTTGGGTGTTGAAAAAATTAATGCGTCGGCCCTTTTATCTGTGGTATGTGGTCGTACTGATTTGTTTTTGCTAAGTGCTGTGATCGAAAGCGAATGGATTGTTTTAAAGAAGATAAGATTTTTATAGGAAACAATTCCTTACTTTTTTGGAAATACCAAATGAGCAATTCGTCTGATGTCAAGGATAGGTTGATAAGATTCTGGTCTCGAATCTCTTCCACCTCTCATTTTAAAAAGTTTACCCTACTGGAAATTAAAAATCATCTTTCTTTTTTTATGTGAGTTTTTTTATGTGATGTGTTATCCACGTACAACCACAAACACGACTGAAATCCTACCTGAGCTCGAACGTAGATACGTTGCTACTCTTGAGGATTAAGATAGTAGGTCGCTTCAAAATGTAGTCGGCAACCGCAGCTCTCCAATCGAAACAAAAGTAATGCTTTACGGCGGATTATGAGGGCGGCGGTGGTACCTATCTGGTCAAACTATATTTTAACCACCTGTCAATTCTCTATTCTGGTCTCAAATCTATTGTATCTCTCTTTTTACAAAGTTAACCCTACTGGAAATTAAAAGTCATCTATATCAGGGAGCAAAAAGATTTATTCGAAAAAATCTCTCTGGTCGGAATTTTTAGTGGGGATTTATGGAATAAATTGACGAAAACTTTATGAGCAAATTTGCTTCCTTGTAAGTTCTCCATAAAGTTTTCAAAAATGTGAAATCTACGAAGAATCTATAAACTTTTATACATTAACTTTAGACGTGACCACGACCCTTGCAACTGGTTGGAAATATCGGCAATTAAAAATCGTTAATCGTGAGCACCCATTACTTAGTAAAATGCATAAATTCTCGATGACATTAGTTTTAAATCACATATTAGATCGCTATCTACTAAATCAATGATCAGCAAAAAGGCTACTTGATAATGCGGATCGTATTGTAGCACGTTTGCAAATTCTTAGACATAGCACTTCTCAAAGTTTAATTATGTTTATGATAGAAGTGCAGGAAATTAATGCGCAAGCCACCGAATATTTTAACACTTTTATTACTTGGGTTGCATCTATGTATGTATGTATGTAACGGATTCTTCGAGCATCATTTCCACCAATTTCCAGATGTCTGATTAATTTGAAACCTCGCACACGTATCAAGGACCGATGACAATGTAATAATATTAAAAAAAAAGAAAAATAAATAATAGTTAAAAAAAACTAAAAACACGCTTTTACAAAAAAAAAACCGACTAAAAATGTACATATAAGAAAAAAAATTGCAATATAGAAAAATCGTGGGGTGCTTTTTCAGATCTATTGACACCATGCACCCCAAGCTTTTTTTTACATTGCAATTTTTTCTTATTTACACTTTTTATTATTATTATAAGATAAATCTTTTTATTAGAATAATGAAAATCACAAAACTAATTATAATCTTACTATATAATCTTTTTATTATTATTATTATATGTAGGAAGTTGTTATTATATGTGAGAAGAGTAGTATACTAGAATGTGGGCCACATGATGTAAAGTAGGCCCTGCAATTCCTAGACTTATAATGTTTAACAGGACTGAGGCCCTAAATAAACACGTGCGTAAATGAGTTGCCGCTCTACAGAACTTAAATGATCGTCTCGCTTTTAAATGTATCACGCAATCACACCTCTCCAACCGTAACATTAGAATTGATTCCCGGTGGTTTATGAGGACGGAGGTGGTACCTCTTCAGTCACACCGACTACTTGTCATTAAAAGCTCTGCCAAATATGTAAAGAAAAAATAGATAAGCTTTTTAAGTTTTATTGATAACAAAATCTTTTATTTTTTGTGTGTTCTCGTTTTTAATAATAGATTCATAATATAAATTTACAGTCACTTGTAAAATATCTATAGATTTTGACTGTGAAAAAAACTTTGTATCAAATCAAATAAAACTCGATATGAAACAATTCAAGTTGATTTCAAATAAATTGTGTTCTACAAAGTTACCACTTATAAGTAGAAGCTATTTCTCGAGGAACGACAGAAGAGTCGACTTGTGAAAACGTACTTACTCTATTAAAGTACTCCCGACAGCTATTGACGTGAACACTCTTATGTGAATTGGATCGGTGTCCAGCCAGCGAGCGTTTCGCTAGGCAGCACTCTGGGCCCGATAAACTTCTTACTATATAAGAGCCTTAGTAGGCACTCAGGAATAAAACATCTATTAATATCTTTTTTCTGGTTGGCACTTAGAAATAAAAAATATAATAAAAATCTATAAATATCCCTTTTTTAGGCTTTGGGTGTGCCTAAAATTTATATCACAATACATTCCAATAAATCATGCAGCTACATATTTATGTTTATACCGTATTAGATATTTTTTATTCTTTAGATATTACATAAATTACTAATATAAATTATAGAACAGAAACGTGTTATATTTAAAAAAGTACAAAAAAAAACTCTATTTTATAATATAACTGTAAACGACTAGTTATTTAGTTTCTTTAACCTTGACCACAAGCAATGCAAATGATTCGAAATATCGGCAAATAAAAATCGTATACCGTGAGTACCCTTCACATAGTAAAATAAGTGAATTCCGCGATGATATTAGTTTAAAACCAGAAGTTAAAAACGTATTGTAAATAATCTTCAGTAAATTAGATATATTGCTAACAAGCATCTCACAGGGTACGTCTCTAGCACCCATACTTCTAGCAAAATACGAGGAAATAAGATCAAATATGGCTCTGTCAATACACTTTAGTGTTGTAAACAAATTTTAAGGCCAAACACTAAACTTGAGAACTGTTGTAAAAATTTTCTCTAGTTCGAACTGAATATATTTCGGTCTGTTTTTTTGTAGTAGAGGAAATTACAATTTTACGGAATAATAAGAAAACAATACGCTTGAAGTCAATGGTAGATGCGTTACTGCTTCCTTCAAAAACAAAATGAGACCATTATTTTTCTATTTTTGTCTTTCCTCATTATATAACCCACATAGGGGCTGAAATCAGGCACGCATTGGCTGGTCAGGACACTTACGGACAGAACCAATTTAGCACATCTCAAATAGTTACTTAGTATCCGGCGTTACTTTTTTTTATTGTGAAAGGGTAAGAAACGGGCATGCAGACCGCCTGATGTTAAGTGGTCACTGCAGTCCATGGACAGCCACGTCCGATCTCAAACAGAACAGAAGTTCTATTTAAGGATGGACGCGGATGCGTTCCTACTCCTGAGGATTAAGATGGTCGCCTCCAATAATGTGTGTCCGGCGACCACACCTCCCCAACTGGAACACAATACATGAAGAACATGTCGCTTTACGACGGGTTATGAGGGTGGCGGTGTTGCCGCCCCGGGCGAGCTCTAACGGCTCTACCACCTTTGAACTATGCTATCAAGCTACCTATACCTATGCTATTAAGTTATTGTTAAAAACTAGTTTGCAACAATCCGCCACTACAATGTATAATAGTATATATGTATTTCAAAGCATGCACTATGAGGATAGGAAAAAGTGAAGAGATTTCACAATTACATGTCACTCAGCGATTAATCGTCGCAGAATCAACTTACTTTGATGATGCTCTGCTTTTGGGCAAAACACGTGTTGATACTAATATGGTATATATTTTTAATCTCTTCACTGGTTCCTGTCCAGGAGAGAGAGTGGGCATAGTAAATTCTTAGTAGATTTAGAGAATTAATTGTCATACCTACAAATTTGCTTTAAGCTAAACCTTTGGCAAACGATCAAACTTTTCGACCGGAATATATTTTTACATTCGTTTTAAAAGAACAAAAGAGTACGAGCCAATAACTTGGTGAGCGTTGAGAGTAAATCTCGTTCAGTGGCGATTTAGAAGAAGCTATTTACTGGACTCAGATAAAGCGATTCGGATTGTGTAGATTGATCTGTTCTAATACTCGTTCTTTCATGTTATGGTCTTGTTATACAAGGCTATATTTAAAAAAAAAAATTATGAACGATTTTAAAGGAATATAATTGAAAATGAACACACCGTTTCGTCGTTCGAAATATCGGCAATTAAAAAGCGTTAATCGAGAGTACCCGTTATATGAAAAATGATTCAAGGTGGGAGAACTATAATTCGCCGGGGAGGTACCACCGCCGCTCTCATAATCCTAGTAAAGCATTACTTGTGTTTCAGTTGCAGAGTTACTGTTGCCGGCTACTTTCAAACGAGGCGACCATCTCAGTCCTCAGGAGTAGCAATGTACTCGTATCTACGTTCGAGCTCAGATAGGATTTCGGTCGTGTTTGTGGTTGTAAGTGGATGTCTATGGGCCACGACTTAACATCAGGTAGTTTGCATGCTCGTATGCTACTCTTTCCATATAAAAAATACTCATTCTTTCATGTTATGGTCTTATTATAAAAAACTATATTTTGATAATAAATTTATGAATGATTTTAAACTAATATCATCGAAAATATTTACGCAGTTTTGTCGTTCAAAATACAGGCAAATAAAAAGCGTTAATCGCGAGTAAACATTAAATAGTAAAATGTCTTTTTACATTTAAATGTGGTTTATATTATCCTCATTATTTAATAAACTTTTAAATATTACATCATGGTACACAATGATGTACGTACGGTGTTGTACACAATAAATACATTAATAACATTAGTCCTATTATTTATGTAACTTTTAAACAATAATGAAAACCTTAAAAATTATTATAATAAAAGTCTAACTTAAACAATTTCAAGAGACTCCGTGCCTATGCGACATAATGCCAAAAACGCTAGTCTACCCACGCTGAATAACAAACGCAACTATGCGAGATATGAATAAGCCTTCTTGTCACTAGCAGCGACGATCAAACGTGGGACCAAATGTAAAATAATGCTGAGAACGCTAGCCGGATTCCGCTAAACAGCGATTGCAACTGGGCGAGATGTGAAACAACTCTCTTGTCACCGGCACGATCAAACGTGCAACTTTTGTATTCAGTATACTTTTATATTCAGTATTAGGACTATTTTGCTACAAAATCGTACGTTACCCACAAAATTCTTTAATTTATTATACTCATTGGAGCACGTAACTGAATTGTAGAGCTGATTCATTACACAGTAACAGCTCCGGCTAGTGCTGTAATTACTTCGCCTCTTCTCAGTGATTTTAGTACTTTTCTGGTTGAAAACTTGCTTCCTTTTAATTACTTGTTTAACTTCGAATTTATGTGGTTCTGTTAAATTTGTCGTATTCCTTCTTTGAATGTTTATATAGTTTACTAGCGACTTCGCTCGGGTAATAGCGTTTATTTACTTACATTTTTTTTTCATACATGCATCCAGTCATTACCTATGCAAAAACTAACAATTAGACACGTTATTTCGGACGACGACTGAATTACTGTAAAAAAATTAACTATTTAATTTTTCCCTCAATTTACAAAAAAAAAGCTTAATTTATTTACACCAAAGCCTTCCTAAAAAAGATAAAAACTTTGGAAGCACCACTTCTAAAGGATGAAGGTAACTTTACGATGTATTGTAATCTATTGTAACACCGATTTATGCTCGAGCAAAGCCGTGGCAAGAGCTAGTTATCTGACAAACACAATGCCAATACAAATAAAGTTTGATAGGTTAATTAGAAATTGAAACTGTGCACAAACTTTGAGAACCGCACAACACAGCGGACGAGAAATCATAACAAGGCTAAGTGAGAACGGCAGTGCAGTTCAAAATGGTGAGTGTTGTGTGTTTGTGTGCCGTGGCTCTGCTGGTCACCGTCAGTCGAGCTACTCATGTTGTCAAAGGTGAGCTTTGGGTAATTTGTACTTTTTGTTCCACTGCGTATAAATCCCGGGGAGAGGAATGGGGATATTCCCCATTTGGGCATTATTTTATTCTTACTTACAGCTCTTTATGTTCCAATGGGCATAAATCCTGGGGAGAGGAATAAGGATATTCCCATTTGAGCGTGAATTTTAAAAGGTGGGAGAACAGTTCGATCGGGGAGATACCACCGCCGTCCTCATAATCCACCGTAAAGTATTACTTGTGTTTCGGTTGGAGAGGTGCGGTTGCCGGCTACACTTTGAAGCGAGGCCACCATCTTAATCCTCAGGAGTAGCAACGTATTTAGTAGCCAACGAGCATGCAAGCCGCCTGAGTAGTTGCAGCCCATAGACATCCACGTACAACCACAAATACGACTAAAATCCTATTTGAGCTCCAACGTAGATACGTTAATTTCCCTTGAGGACTAAGATGGTCACTGTCTTTACATAGAATATGTAATAAAAAACTATTATTCGAGGTATTTATTAACGCACTAGAACTTAAAACAATAGTTGTTACAATATTTGTCCTAGAAATTAGATGTAACAGTTTTTTATTTTAATAATAGAAAGATATTTACACACTGAATACAAAAATAAGTAACTTTAGTAGTTTCATAGCAAGACGAACCATATGTATACATATGTATGTCAATAGGTCCCGTAATTACAAAGGCTTTCCAGGAACCAAAGCAAACGATGCTACGTACCTAATTACCTTGTCTCTGATTTCTATTGTGAAGCTTTTTTCCACAAAGAGTTATTAAATTATGTAGAATTTCTAATGAATACATTCCCAGCATTCCCTAAGGCGATTTTAAAGCATCGGATAGACTGATTTGATCAGGAACCCATACAATATAATACAATTCAATATTTTTTTGAAGTTATACGTCTTTTGGTGCGTTATGGAAAAATGATAAGAGCAATTTTTTAGGATGTGCTCATTATCACGAAAAATATGAAACGACACACATGAAGTTAGCTAGTCAACATTTTAGGTTTTTAATTATATACATATATTTTTTATGATATTTAAATAAAATTTATTTTAATGGAATGCGTTAAAATATAACTTTCTTTTAAAGGATTTAATTTTTTTAGGCTCGTTTTCTCTACTTAAATAAAAGATAATTTTTTTTTAAGATTTTTATCTTGTTACGCCAAAAAAGTATAACTTCTTACGTGCGTATATAACTACACACATACGTCAGACGTACATATTAATGTTAATGTACAATCAACGTTCTATCACTAAAATAGCAATCTCTTCCAGACAAAAGTATAATCATGCAAACTTCTGAGAAAAATCTCTTCTTCTCTTTCTCTATTACTTCTCCGTATCTCCACGCGACGTGTGCCCAATGTATAATAAAATGGATTGCAGTTATATCATTAAATCTGTAAATTTTAACCATAGAAATATTACTGGCTACTTTAAGTAGAGAAGGGGAGACAGTTTAAAATGTATCCATCGAAAAATAGAAATAAACGATGCTAATTATCTGTCTCTTTTCTTGCGCGTGAGTAATTGTGATTAATAATAGTGAGCAATTGTCATTTTTACTGAAATGCGGAATAAGTAACACTAACAGAGATAGTACGGACCCATAATCTTCCCTCTCTTTTTATTTGTTGGACATTCGCACACAGGTGTGCCTATGGTTCCCCCACTCTATGTATAATATCTCTATGATTTCAACTTTCCATAAGTTATATCAATTTGAAAGTTACGGGTGTGAGTACGTAAGAACTTTTTTGCTGTTAGATAATTTGAAAATTTGAAGTGAAAACAAAATTTTAGACAGTAGCAAGTCATAAAAAACACTCAAAAACCTTTTCAAGGCATATCAGTCGCAATGGTATGTTAATAATGATATCATCCACGAATTGATTGTTTATAAAATTTGATATTGAAAAACAAAACGGCCTGTAGTTACATGTTGTCATAGATGAGATCACGTGTATGAAACGAACGGTTACATGACTTACGTACGAGTAATTTGTACCCTGCGTAATTAAAAATACAGCCTTTTCTGCTTTTCTTTTTACATTATACTCTACAAAAAAATCCTCTTTATATCTATATACTTTATTACAGCATAGAAGTCGCGGGTAGCAGCTAGTGTATATCAGCATTAAACTGTAATTTTCCAGGAAAATATAAGTTTGAATAATTCATAAAAACTGTTCAGAAATACGTAATATGGACCGGAAAATATAAGCTTAAATATCTGCTAAAAACTGCTTCAAAATACGTAATTTGAAACTACTCTCGCCCTCCATATGAAACTAATTAGACCAGTTGTCCACCAAGCTGGCTATATCCGAATTGGTAAACTTCATACATCTGTGAAAATGTTCTTTCTGATAGCGCACATAATTTTGAAAAACTAAACGTGCATGCCAGGTAAATAAACTACTTGTGAGAGGCCAGAATTTGAGGATCTGGGATTTAAAAGATGGTAGAGCCGTTAGAGCTCGCCCGGGACGGTACCACCGCCACCCTCATAACACGCCGTAAAGCAACATGTTCTTCATGTATTGTGTTTCGGTTGGGGAGGTGTG
>DWON01003948.1:0-17073 GCA_018251015.1 Phocides pigmalion okeechobee | reverse complement strand
AAATATATGTACATATGTGTATGTCAATCGGATTTTAGGCTTTGCCTAATTTGAACTAACGTGTGAAAATTATGACAAAATATTATTACCATCTGATGGTATGTGGACACTTATAATCATCCATATAGATCAGAAGTCGATCATGGTAGCGTTCCTATTGCCGGGGTTAATATGATTACCTAACCAGAAACTTATGCATACACCTATTAAAATGAATAGGACATTAACAAAAAAATCAGTCAACTATTCGTTATATCGGTCGCTTATTTAAATAATAGATATAAGAAAAGAAGAGTAAGACTTTATTTACTCAAAACAATAATAATTATGGACGAAAATATATATACAGATAAAATTTATAATTATAATTTCAAAACATTCATAACACTATTTAATTCGAGGAACACTTAGTTGTTTAATCAGTCAATATTTTCGGATGCAGCAGCGGCACGGATCCATACCGACATTTCATAAATACTTTAGGTATACGCACGTGGCGGGGAATGCATTTCATACCAATTAGTTGCCGCGAACGGTTTATTTTTATTCAACGATATTTACTTAATGCTATTTAGCTCATAATATGCTGAAAGGTGCTCGCAGTAATGAGAAAAATCAATTCTTAGGACTTGTGTATAATACTACTTACAATCTAAAAAGAATCCCTAACGTCTAAGATAATTTTATTTTCAATTTTTATACCGCGTTTAGAATCTACTGTAAGTAACAGCAGTTTATTTTCTAGAATACAATTCATGACCATTCCAAGCTTATCTTATAATCTGAGACCTATTTTAGAACATAAAGTTTAAAGGACAGAAAAGTGGCGTTATTTTCGATTCGTTATCGGTGTCCATAATAATCGATATTGGATAATAGTGCGTTTGAAAGATCCACCGTTAGATAAGGGGCAGACAACATTTTAGCTCAAGCTAAGGTTAGTGTCCAGTCTATTTTTTAACGAAACCAACACATAGACTTCTGATATTAGTAGACATACAAGCTCAAACTAGACTGAAGTCATATCTGACATCGTACGTACATCCTGAAGACTAAAGAAGTCGCCTCACTTCCATGTGCAGCCGGCAATTGTATCTCTCCAACTTACGAGTAAACACAAGAGTTGGTTCTTGGTAGATTATGAGGACAACCGTGGCATCTCTCCGGTCAAACTACCACGGTTCTGCAACGTTTCACGTTCTATCTATAGTATCAGGATTTTTTGTTAGATTAAAGCGAGCCTATCTCCACGGCTTTAATTGATCGTAAACTAACAACCAAATTATGCAATGTTGAGCACAATCGAATTAGATAAGTGACCGCGAGTAGCAAAATTTCTTGCATATTTCCCAGCTTCGAAAGTCGCGTTCAGCAGGATAAGCCGGTAAGCTATGACGAAGGCCCATTTTGAAATTTACGTCTAAGAGACGGGTTGGCAACTATCCCATAGACATGTGATCATCAGCGCAACAGTAATGCTACGATGATGATTATAAAAATCATAATCCAATTATTCTTATTCAAAACAGATTCTTTACAGAATTCTTGTTCTTCATGAATTATAGTAATGAAATATTTGCTTAAACTATTTTTTATCTATGTCTTTTAATTATTAAATATCAAAACGTCCTAAATATTTTAAATTCAATGTTGTGCATTCCTTATCTCACTAGAAAACTTCCTAAGATTACTGTCATCACAAACCTATCTGTTATTTCCCATTTGACCGTCCACCTCGGCTCTATCGCTCAGTCCTATTCCTGTTTCGTAACTTTGTCTCTTATGTACTCAATATTATCATTTGACATTTAAAAGCCCTGTGTTTGGTTTCAAATTGTATTAATTCTTCTATTCCTGAAAATATCGTGGGAACCAACTACAAGATTTACTTACTGGATCAAAACTTCCTCTCTAAGACAGACATTCTGTGGTAGATTTCTATACCGTGACATGTTGTGACACCACACGGCATGACGCTTTCATAGCCCATCACGCCCAGTCCCTACCGTCTTGTATTTATATTCTATATATATTAGTATAATATAAATTATTAGAAAATTACTTTATTTTATTTATGAAAATCTATCTTCATTTATTTTACTCGACATTTTATTATTGATTTTCTCTAATTATATGTTCTTATAATAGCCAACAACTTCGATGCAATGTTTCACATCTGCCAGGCATTCCGTGACGACTATATATTTTTTTCTTGCAATTTAATACACATCGCTTATAAAGCATAAATGATAAATTACAGGAGCTATTTAATATTAGGCGTGTTAAAATATTACCCACATATTAATTTCTGCAAGAAGTTACGAAATAAGAACACACCTTGACTGTACTAAAACAAACTCAGCCTGAAGGCCTAGGCGTGGCCAACGCGATGGTAAGGCACGCGCCCGCGCAAAGCCGTATAATACTATTATAGCTAGAGAGCTTTGGAGATTTTATAAATGATAACCTTTAAGTTTACTGCAATTACAATCTATCTAGACGCAGTTAAAACGATAAGGTACTTACAGATTTACAACAACAAATCCAAAAGATTCTAGAAGACTACGCACGCCGTGGTATAATTACGTCACCTGATTATTTGATAACTAGCTTCTTCGTGGCTGATGATTAATAAGACAGTGATAGGGAAAGTTACATTTTTGAGTCGCCTGAATATTTTAACATAACTTATATTAATTAGTAATTATCAAAATTTAGCAACCGTCTTCATGAATTACTCACTACCCAAAGTCTGACTACCAGACAATGCTTTTAACATTCAAGCCGACTTGTGTTTTTATTTTATTTAATCATACTTTTAGTATCTTTCAAGTAAATAATAAATAAATACATCCTTTTTTATCCCCAAACGGCAATTACATGTTATCAACATCATCCACCAATTATTGGGCTACTTCTTGGCACAGATCTCCTCTCAGAATCAGATTTAGCTCATTACGCTAGTTGGGCCAGGTTGGCATACCTCTTATACGTTTGAGAACTTTTTAATAACTTTAAGACATGACAAGTCACAATGTTTACCGTCACCTTTAACCAAATAACTATATTTTTTTAATGTACCGATAACTTCGAAAATAGATCCAAGGGTTCGATCCGCGGACTCACTGTGTAAGAGATTTGAAGTTAACTACTAGGTTTATTATGTCTGCGCAGTTTATGATATTTACAAAGGAAACATTTTTTGAGAGTCTAAATCTAAATATTACCTGCATATTAAATAAGATTTCATGTAGCACTTTATATTGTGATATATGTAAATCTATTCTATTTAAAATATTATTAAAATCCACAGGACCTCCAGGTAGCTATAAAAATGATAACCTTTAAATTGAAAACCGTTATAAAATACAAGTAGCGCTCACACGAAAACTTCGTTCAGAAATACTAATTCCTTCCTACAACCACTCTGCCACTATGCCAATACTAATATTGTTATATATGTAATCACCTAAATTAATTTAAAAACGACAGGAATTTATGCATAAATATGTCATTTAAACATCGGGTTTTGGAACTAATAGTTTGAATCCTCGTTTGACAATACATTACGTTTAATAACTTTAATTTAATTTAAGTTAACAATAATAATAACAAAAACAATAACGAAGAGGGAATAGACCAGTAGTAAACAAAATGAAAAAGTTCGATAAATACCACAAAATACATTTTGTTAGACAATAGTTATCCGTCATTTGTTAACTGATTTGGGTGAAAACTTGTAGTCAAGTACTATATTAAAAATCTTAAAATTAATTGTAATAAAAGACGAACCTATTTTGGAAATTGATTATTGTGTTTACGCCATTTCACCGCAATACAAAATTACATCATATTCAATCTTTCACTAAACGAACAGACTCTTCTACTATTTTATTAGTGCAAATGTCGTCTGTACTTTTTAATAAGCGCACTAATTCATAAAACTACTGTTCCCATCTATCATACGATAGACATCGGTCTAGCCATACGTTATGAAGCGAATTTAACAAAGTCGAAACTGGTCATATCATTAAATCTATAGAAAATATTTCTGCAAAAATGACATTGCAACGTGATTGCGATCGTTTAAAAGGAAGCCTTCAATTTAAACACGCATATTAATTTAACTAGAACAGACAGACGTTTTTATTTACCTTCATAACAGGTTAATATAAATTCTATTGAGTGTTTATTATTACTAATGGAACCATCGAGGAGCCACGTATGTATATAGCGGTTCTTTGAAATTGTTTATTTTCTAATGAAAAACATTATATTTATATAATTTATATAGAACTGCTTACAAAATCGAACGAATCAATTTCGGTAAAAGATTTAACTTCTTTCTTGTGACTTTTATAAAACAACTAACGTAATATTTACTTATATATGTACAAATAAAAAACAATCGCTAAAATTATCAAGTAATCTATAAAAATAATTGACTTTGTAGTAATATCGTTAAAATACAGACACTCCCGACTTTTGTAATATTATATCGTTATAATTGCTAAATAATTAATATCTGACAATTACGTTGAGTCATTAGTCCAGGCGTCAGAAGCTAAGTGCGACACTAATCTAGATGCAGGTGCGCGCCGCCTGCTGATCCTGGCCGGCATCTAGTGGAACGTAACGCTGTAAACATGACACTAGTAAGACTAGTTAAGACTACATACTCTAAACATTTTTTATAATATAGATATAGCGAACGAATATACAACCACGTGATGTTCATTGGTGAATATCATCCATAAACAGGTGATTAATACTAAATACAATTTTTGTATTTTTGTGTCATTCGAAAAGGTTTTGTTCCCGCATACAACTACTCATGGTGCGACTATCTCATTCCTCAAGAATAGCATACATGCGTCGTGAGTAATATTTGTCGTCACATTCTAACTCATAAATATTCTGACCACCAGATCAACTCTCATTGTAGTATATTTCTCTATAGCGTGATAGTACGCATTAGGGGCGTCACTTATTATAAATTATCTTTCTTTTCATAATGTTGTTATAATTAACTTTATTAAAATAAAGTAAATAAGTACGTGAGTAACGAATACTTTTTTGTTATGACGGTCTAAAAACGCTAAGAAAATCATGAAAATGAGAGATAATTGTAAATGAAAATTTAAAATATAAAGTCGTTAACAGGGGAATGATGAAGACATCGTATATCAGTTGCGGTGAGTCGTGTTTAAATCGAATTAAATCAGTCACTGGCTGAAAAGAATCGTTCCTTGGCACGAATGGACAACAATGCCTGTTATTAAAAAAAGAACGGTGATAAAGAACATGTAATTTGTCCTGTAATTAATGCGAGACTGTGTGACGGGGCGTACGTAAAGCTTTTCAATTCGCATGCAGAAAGCCGTGTTTACAGATATTACCGATTCTGTAATACGTCGATGGCGAGGCGATAACGAAGCGAATGCTCTTAGCATAATTAATTGTGACTAATTTGGTATTTATAAGTGCTGGTAATATGAGGTTTGCGTACATTGTATTGTATGTATGTTTCGATACGCGGAGTAATTGCATGTCGGTAAACGTTGGCGTATAGAGAAATTAATGAAATAACCCGTTACTAAAATCCCATCTCGAACGTAGCCGCGGGGAGACATGTGAATTGAAATGCATTGTCAGTTGTCACGCGTACGCTACTCGGTTACGCTTTTCGTCGATCCGAACTCAATTCATCATCCTTGACTGTTTTGATGTTTGAATTCTATTAACCACATATCAATGCAGGTTATTCCATTTAAATTCGATTGCAGCCTCGATAAATATTTTCGAGTACAATTTGAAGCTAGAAGCATTTTATATTGTATTATGACTTTTTATTTAAAGCCCTAACATAGGAATTTTGTGGACCTCACTTATATACGGCAAGTTTCACAACACTCTCCGATGTAATTCCGACTTAAGATATGTATCGCTAAACATTGTTGTAAATAGGAATGTGTTGTGATTTCAGTATTGGCATTTCTTCATAGCTTCACGACATATCACACTAAAATAACGTGGACGGAATCATCATTATTTGGATTTAATATTTGTGTAGGGCGAGTTAGAAAACAATATTATATATACTTAGTATGTTTCTACCTTAACATCGTCTTTTATACATATTTGCACTTTGAAGTAGAGTAAGCTTCTTTCAACAAACGTGACATGTAAATGGTTACAAACATCTAATACATAGTATATCACTAAAGCACTAACTTTTTTCATAAGTATTATAAACTGAAATATATTAATTTTAGGGGTTAAACCGATATAGTTTTAGTATAAACGTAGCTATGGATAACCTTTGAAACCATTGATAGTATCAGAAAATATATATGTCAACACATTTTAAAGTTAAAAATAAAAAAATATACATATATTAATTAGACATAAAGTTTGCATTCTGTGTTACTTGGCTTACTGTTAAACCGTTAATGAAATAGGTGTCATGATCTTGAGATAACCTACTTTTTATTTTCTTTTTAATTTAAATAAAATCGAAATATGTACATGAGTACGCGCGCGCAACTTTAAGTAGCGAGCTTCAATTCTAAGAAATAAAAGCCACATCATTAAAATGGATGCACGCACAATAATCAGTTAAGGCGGCTCCAGACACCGATTGACGGCCCAATGGCGTCTTGCTGAATGTGTGCTGCCACCAACTGCTCACACCATGTGTGTTCTGCTTCAATTTATAACACTCGGCTTAAAGGTTAGTTGGAAGCCACTTATAACTGTAATTAAGTGAAGTATTATTATAGGAGTAATTAATATATCTTACGAAGAACCGTATAAATTAGCACGTTTACTTTTTATAACGAAAAGATAAAAGTACGGGCTTCTCACATTTGTATCTTTTAATAGAAGGTAGACATCATAGTATTTGAAATTGATGAACACGTCTTTAAACAGCTTTAAATACGACTTTAAATACTCTTTAAAATATGAAAATGCATTTTCGTATTTTTTTTTATTGACCTAAATCTCGTTGTATTTATAAGGCGGCCTATATACTCTTATTTCTTTGAATTTTCCCAGATTTACTTAATAATATTAGAACTAACCACTTATCTTATAGGAATGAAGAATAATCTTATTGACATTAATTCGGAATACATATTTTAAACAGGAAAACAACTAAGGCTAATTTAGATTCCTAAAGTATTACTTAATCATTTATGACAAAACCTATAGCTTACAATGAAAATATTAAGCCCATCCTATTACATAACGCAGTGCTTTTTATTTTCGCTCAAATCTGGAATATTTCTCCATAGCATGAATCACAAGCAGCCCGCACGTATAGGACACGCCGGGGCACCGTCCTGATTCAATAAAATAGAAGCGCGGGATGCAGAGACGCACGAGTCGCAATAGCTCGCTCCATTTACACGACTTTAACCCCGTTTCAATTACATCGACGCTTTCAAAACACTAGCTGACGTTAGCCTGGAATAGTACCACTGGCTCTCTTCTCGTGAATGTCATTGGAGACGATTAAGTGATTGAATCCAGAAGATCGACAGCAGCGTTTTTCTGCGAAGTTATTACGATCACAAACTCCCACTAAGCTCGAATATCGCAAAATTTCCCATTCCAGGGCTATTCCCTTTCCAACATTTGACTTTAAAGACTTAAATTATTCCACATAACTTTTTTCATTGATATCGTCAATAAACTGGACGTTGGAATCCATTGAAGACTTTACAAATAGTAGTGGTTCTAACGCAGAGTCAGTGCTGCAATATTTTTTGCATCATAACGGAAATGAAAAAAGGGTTGTATTGTATATATATTTTTTTTATTTAAGATACGGGCATGCAGGCCACCTGATGGTAAGTGGTCACTGCAGCCCATAGACAACCACGTCCAATCTCAAATAGAACACAAGTTCTATTTAAGGATGGACGCGGATGCGTTCCTACTCTTTAGGACTAAGATAGTCGCCTCCAATAATGTGTATCCGGCAACCACACCTTCCCAACTGAAACACTATACATGAAGAACATGTTGCTTTACGGCGGGTTATGAGGGTGACGGTGGTACCGCCCCGGGCGAGCTCTAACCGCTCTACCACCTTTCAAAATGTTTGACAAATATACTTAAATATAAATGCCGGCATACGTAGCGACCATCTTATTTCTAAGGAGTAGCAACGCATGTACTCAGTTTGGTTAAGGCTGGATGTCAAAATCCACGGGTTGCAGCTCATAAAATATCACATGGCCTGCATGTTCGTTTGCTGTAATTCTAATATATAGAAAAAAACTTGTTCATGAAGTATTAAATAATTTGACCTGTAAAAAGTATATGGCGAATGGTTGACGTATGATGACATAATAGACCTGAAAGTTGCTCGAGGATGCACTCGTTCCACATTTTATATGAATTGAATCATAATTATCTTCTAACATCTTAAATTAAATTGATATTTTTGATATTCTGCGCTACATGTACGCTGTTAGTAAAATCTCAAACCAGTATTACTTTTACTTTTGTATCTTTGAAATGTTTATTTTGGACTCAAGGGCATGAAAAGATGTTAATAATTAATGTATAATAAGTATGGACACGTAAAATATTATTCATTATCCGTGCAAGTTTATGTCCGATACACGCAAAATGTGGCTTTGCGTGTATCGGAACATACCTATGAATGAGCGCATGCGCGTTTAACTGGATGTATTGCGTCGCATTGAAATCAATATTTTGCTCAAATCGTTTGGATTCTGCTTACTGCTATAGTCGGTTGACATCGAGGTTGAAGAAATATCTTGTATTTTAATATTGTTACTAGCTATATCATAAGAGTTAAATTAGTAATTGTATTTTTGAATATTTTAAGTAATAGTTTCATAAGTGATTTTGTCGTTTATAAAATGCTTATGAAATAACAAAACGTTATAAAGTGACACCTTCCGAACGGGTCTCATTTGACACTCAATTGTCAAATAAGTGACATCTGTCAATGATGTTTTATTTTACGGATTTTCCTTATTCAAAAATTCAAGATTACATTATACAAACCTACAATATGAATACAAGCTTCGACAGGTATTTACAAGAATAAATATGATGTATCTTCCCAGTATATAATACAGACATGAATCATTATTTGTTTAGTTGTTGTAGTTCTTCTTATTCTGTGATGTTGGTAAAGAAATATTGCTTAATACAGTGAATAAACGGAGCAAGTGTTTGATTATATTCAAGTGCTATAAAGTTGATAAACAGACTACTTAATACGCGATTAATTTTAAACTACTATGGCTGATTTTACGCCTTTTTACGTCGATAGAGCTAAAGGTTCGCGTGCGTCTTGCAAAGGATGTAAAAGTAATTGTCCGAGTGGTGAGTTGCGTCTAGCCAAAATCGTTGCTAGTCCATACGGAGAGAATCAACAAATGAAATCATGGTATCACGTGGATTGCTTCATGAACGTCCTCCTTAAACAACGCCCTGCAACAAAGAGAATAGAGTCCATAGATGACATTGGCAACTGGGCTACTTTAATCAAAGATGACCAAGATTTCCTTCTCAAAAAAATCAACGAAATGGAACAAGTATACGCGCAAAAGAATGACGGTAAATATACAGCAAAAGTAATCAAGAATGAATCAAAACCACGGCCTAAAAACGAAAATCCCAATCAAAGTTCCAGCCAAGCTAAAACAGACTTGTGCACATCACCAGTTAAAACAGACGACAATAAATTTTCTACGTTTATAAATCTGTGTAAAAAAATATCACAAGTAGATGCATATACAGAGAAAACCGCAGTGGTTAACAACTTTTTTACAAAAGGTTCCAATGGGAGTAAATTTGATGGAGACCTGGCACTTTGGTGTAAGTTTCTTTTGCCCCAAGTCTCCAAAAGGGTTTATAATTTAAAAAGCAAGCAACTTGTCAAGCTGTTTTCACGGATCTTCAATACAGACCATGACAATATGTTGGAACACTTGGAACAGGGTGATGTAGCCGACACAATTCAACATTTCTTTAAAAATTCAAAAACCTTTGAACCTTCAACAGAAAGCAATTTATCCATACAGGATGTAGACGACTTTCTGCAAGAACTGTCAAAGTTAACGAGGGAAGAGGAACAAATATACCACTTTAAGAAAATAGTCAAAAGGTGTACTCGCAATGACTTGAAAATGCTGATAAGGTTAATTAAAGGTGATTTGAGAATTAATGCTGGTCCTAAACATATATTAGAGGGTGTGCATCCAGATGCATATCAAGTATTTAAAACATCAAGGGACCTTGATATGGTTTTAGAGAGAGTATTACCAGAGAGTGTGGGAGTTAAGCAAAAGGGGGTGTCTCTTAAAACGGTTCAAGCAAAGTTAGTTCTTATGACACCTGTTCTTCCAATGTTAGCAGAAGCTTGCAAATCTATAGAAATGGCGATGAAAAAGTGTCCAAATGGCATGTTTTCAGAAATAAAATATGATGGCGAGAGGGTTCAAGTACATAAAAAAGGCAAGGAGTTTAAATACTTCTCACGCTCTCTAAAGCCGGTCATGCCTCATAAAGTGAGCCATTTTAAAGATTACTTACCACAAGCATTTCCTAAAGGTGAAGACATGATCTTGGATGCTGAGGTTTTGACGGTCGATGTTAATACTGGCAAACCATTACCTTTTGGTACCTTAGGGAAGCATAAAAAAGAAGAGTTCAAAGATGCCCAAGTGTGCTTATATGTGTTTGACTGCCTATACTATAATGGGGAAGTGTTGATGGACATGCCTATTAGGAAACGTCGTAACATACTACAGGAGAACATGGTAGAAGTTACCAATCATGTTATGTTTTCTGAACAGAAATTAATTAGAAAACCAGCAGATTTGGCTAATATGATTGCAAAGGTGAGGGCATATAATTTTTTTCTTTTTATCAATATGCATTAGCAAACAAACATTATAAATGGTCACTGTGGCCTATGAATATTTGTAACAAATACCAAGTGAAATAATAGTAGAATAGAGATTAAGGGGGTCAATAATATCCGAGGACTATAATGGTTAGCATGAATGTAATTGATCTGGTTATCACACATTCTTTTATTCGAGATTGGTTCACACTAACAATGTGTGTGGAGCAGTAGTATCTAATAAAGTTAAATACATATGATCATGGATGGAATAAAATGACGGGAGTTTGTATAAGAGTTTTAAAACTTTTAATAATGAGGTAACTCTTTTTAATTTAGGATATTTCAAGACAGTTGCATGGCTTTTGGTCATAGTAAAACTCACCGTTATATAATAAAATTAATAAATGAGGTTTTCAACAAAATTCTTGTTGAATTTCCACAAAAATATGAATTCTTACAATAAACTATAACAACTAATATGACTAAATTATGTAGTACTAATATATTGCTTAACATTTTTCAGGTTCTACAGTTAGGCCTAGAAGGACTTGTTCTAAAAGACCTGGAATCAATATATGAGCCTGGTAAAAGACATTGGCTTAAAGTGAAGAAAGATTACTTGTTCGATGGCGCAATGGCAGATACTGCTGATCTTGTTGTACTTGGAGCCTGGTTTGGTGAGAATCTACATTTATAACAAACTAGCTGTGCCCCTTCGTCCGCGTTTATTTTAACTCGAAACTTCATCATTTGTTCGCTGTTTTCATTTCAAAATTCTAATCAGCATGAACTGTCATGGCAATATATGTTTATGGGAATAATAGTGGCGCCATCTGTCGAAAATTGGTCTTACAAACTCAGAAACCTTCATGGGCTCATATAAAACAATTTTGCTACAGATCATCACATGATCAAATGTAAATGTCAAAATCACAGTCTACGATCCTATAAAGTACATATAGACAAACATTCATTTTTATATATTACAATTAAAAAACAAATGAACATTCAGTGTACCTGATGCTAAACAATCATTGCAGTCTTTGGACATTTCTATATAGGAAGGACAGGAGTTCTACTTGAAATTATTCATAGTTGCATTGTTACTTCGGATGTATAGTATTTGTATTTGTTGACATTAATGGTAATTACAATTATACAATGGTAAGCATAATCAAACATTTATGGCGTAATGTAGCATCTTAAAAATGTGTTGAACATTGGTTTAAGGATTCTGCTATTTAGCAGTATGACTTCCCTGTTTTCCGTTGATGTTATATACTACTTATATAAAGGTGCACAGTATATGACTAATACCATAATATGTTGGCATGTACATAAATAAATTTTCAAATCTTAGTGTATCTTTTAGTTGTTATTTCTTATTTAGATATGTGAAATCATTAGGTTTTTGTTAATATGCTTTGAATGACACTTAATTATTACTTATCAATTCTTTCTTAATTTTACAGGAACTGGAAAGAAGGGCGGGATGATGTCTGTATTTCTGATGGGATGTTTAGACAAATCAAGAAATCGCTGGGTTGCTGTTACAAAAGTGCATACAGGCCATGACGACAGTACTTTGGAGAGGTTGCAAAAAGAACTAGCTCCCCTCATGATTAAGATATCTCAGGATAGCACAAAGGCTCCGTCGTGGTTAGATTGTTCTAAGGGTTTGATACCAGATTTTGTGGCCAAGGATCCAAAGGAACAACCTGTTTGGGAAATCACTGGTAAGTATTTTTATAGCGAGTTGATGTTTATTGGTTGATGTCACTATTGTTTTTTTATATATAAAAATATGTAACTTTAATGCAATATTTGGCTGTGAGATATATTGTAATATATGTTTAGGCGCCTGATGTAAGTTGTGCAATAATATGCAATTAGAAAAATATTTCTTAAAAAGGCTGATAATTTTAATGATAATTATTTTGCTTGTTACTGAGTTCCAAGATAGTATACTGCCTGTTACTGCCTAGCCTATGTTGAAACCAGAGAGATATAAGCACTTTGTGTTTAAACTTTAAGATAAACTTTTGTATAAATACAATGAAATAACTTGACAACATTTTACTTTTAAATAATGTTAGGAGTAAGGATATTTGTATAATACATCTTAATAAAATATTTCAGGAACCGAATTAACAAAGTCTAATCTACACATTGCTGATGGTGTATCTGTGAGATTCCCTAGAGTGACAAGGATACGAAATGATAAAAATTGGGAAGTCGCCACCAACTTGGAGGAACTAAGACAGTTGTACAAGGCATCTAAAGAGAAGACAGATGTATCTCTTCTAACCAAAATTGCAGCTACAGCAGATGAAGAACATTTAGAAGAACCACCAATGAAGGCACCAAAAAAGAGTCCTGTAAAGGGAAATATAGATACCTATTTTACCAAAAAGACTACAAGAGAAGAGAAAGTTGATAAAGGGAAGAGAAAATTGATAGAAGATACGAAAATAGACAAGAGGAAGAAAAGTGAAGATCTAAATTCTTCCACTTCAACGGATAAGAGTGAATGCAGCACAAGTACGATAAGCTATGATGATATTGATTCCAATGATGGTCAAAGCGATTACTTACCAGAAAACCCTTTACCTGACGTTTTTAAAGACCAAAGATTAGGATTCCATCCGGATTTCATTAGTTTTACGGAATTTGAAAGAAGGCATTTTGAAAGGCATTGGATTGCATATGGTGGAGTTATCGTTAAATCAGTCAAGCATATGAATGTTGATTATTTAGTTCACAGAGATAATGAAATTGAATTAGAACAGATGATGAAATTGAAACGGTGTGTACCACCAGATGTTAAGCATGTTAACAAAAGTTGGTTGATAAAATGTATAAATGAAGTTCAACTTTGTGATACGAAAAACTATGCAGTTTTCCTACAGCCATGAATATATATCGTTTTTAAAAGTTGAATGTACTAACCGCTAACAGTCTGAGTCTCGTGGAGTGAAATGATCTGTTACTTAATAATGAAGGTTATTTAACAATGTCTTTTATTTGTTGGTTATAAAATTATGTGTAATTGTTTGTTTATAAATCTAATGTACTATATGTAGTATGAGCAGAATGAAATCAATTACAAAAATTATCTGTTGTATGGGTCTTTTTATTGTAATACATGTAATTAGTATTAACATTAATTTTGTTTAAAGCAGTGCCGATTATCATAACGGCACTCGTGGCTCGGGTCCAGACTCCCTGACCTCAACGGGCTCCCCAAAAGTCAATATATTCGCTAACAAGAAAAATAAACATTATTTTTTTATTATTGCGTATTTACTATTTACCGTCTATTTACTATTGACCGTTAAAAATTCTAAATTGGAATGTTAATAGATCATCTAGTTTAAACCAATTGTTTCCGGTTTTTATTAACACTTTCCCTGCGGCGTACAAAACTACTGTGTATTACTTGGCGCAACGCTCTTGCGGCTTGTACACACCTGTGTTGTACAAATTTGTATGAATTACGGGCGAACACAAGTGCCGTGTTTACTTCGGCGCTACAAGATTGAATGAGGACATTACGTCTGTATTCGTTGATGCTACATTGATGCAAAAAAATACAATGAATTGTCAGCGCATCTTGCATCTGTTTAGAGAAAAGAACTCCAGTTTAGGGCCGTCTCTTGCAATCCTGACTCGATCTAGTAGGTACATGAGCGCTGCAGTAAGTGTTCAGTCTTTAGGAGGCACAAATAGTCTATGTTTTACCCTAGAATTAAATTGTATAAGATTCAAATATATTGAGCTGTATCATACTTATGCCTACTATATACGTAAGTCACAATTTGGGACCGAATTTTAATTCCAAGTATCAAGGCGTGAGACGTGTCAAATTCTTACCCTTATGTCTTGTCATTGCTCAGTTCCAAGACAATTTCGTGTATACAGAACCTATATGAAGATAAGATTAGAGAAACAGTCACTCTATGTACAAAATATATGGTTATAAATATTAAATCTGTTTTTGCGTTAAAGAAATAAAAGAATGAATGGACTATTTTTCAGTTTTATATACTAAAAGGGATTATTAACTATTCCTTAAACTATCCCTAGAAGTACTATTATATAGCATTATATATCAGTTATTATTTGTAGTAGATACATAGTACGTACGTAACTGATATTCTAAAGAAAAGTACCGATTGTTAGCGAAATTTTATAATGTGCTGTATAACTTATAAAACTACAAGAGTAAACTGAACTTTGAGGTAAAGTTTAAAAGGGGACTGAATTTAAAAGACCTACGAATATAAAATGAAGATCAAAAATAAAGCGAGGAGACAGTTTACTTACTTAAGTAACTACATAATCATTACAAAAAGTAGAACAGTGTTGTATTTAAGGAAATTACATTTTTGAACCCACTAAAAACTTCATAAGTGGCTTTCTTTTGTTCTTGTAAAGAACACTAAGACCTTGAAACGAAAGCAACTGGTGTTCTCAAACACGATCGGGCACATCTCGGAGTAGTTTCTTCGGCTCCTCAGGCATCGGTCTTTGCCTATGTCAATATGGGAGCACTTCTATCGATGTCCTTCCCGGGCGTGCTAAGTCGGAACTGTTCGAGGAAGATACCTCATAGTCGTCCCTTAGGAGTTAGCGTAGCGCTATTCTGGTCCGCTATTAGAACACATATCTAACCTAATATTTGTGTAACCAACATAAAATTTAATTCTGTTTTCATGGTTATGGAAAAATATTTGAAAATACTCGTCATTTTTGGATTGTTCGTTTAATTATATATTATATATAATTAGATATTAACAAAAACGACAAAAATAGCCACACGAAAATTAATAAACACATGTGCCTAAAATTAAAACACACTTTTGCTTCATCCAGACCAACCGCAATAAATTCAAATAAAATACACGGCTCCCTTTTTTCACCTTACATAAAAAGCGTTAAAATTAATTCAAATAGAATAATCTACTTCAGTAACGCTTCGTACCCGAATAATTTAATCAAAATTGCGTTGAACCTTTCAGCGGCAATCGAAAATGTAATTGGTGCCAACAATATAGGCTCCTACAGTTCAGATATAGCAAAAATCTGTAAGCAAATTCAATTTTCCAAGCTTTTATGAGTGTGGAGAATATTACACCGTAGCAAGCAACCGTAGTCAAATATTAGGGTGCACTGCTCAATATTTATGAGCTTCATAACATAGGAATATTATAAAGATATACCCATTTATTACAAGCAACGGTAACAATTAAATTAATTCAAAATATGTTTGTTTAAAGTAGATTATTTACAGTCGCAAACTTTTAATCAATTTACAAGTCGTCAACATACAACTTACGAGTCGTCAAAACGCGACGACTCGTAATTTGTATTTTTGAAAATAATCGTGTTTATAATCAGTTGTCCTAAGAACCGGATTCGTAGGATTGTAATAGCGTCTAAAACCGTTCTTAAATACCCAGTTCTGAAATCCAAGAATATTAAAAAAAATCTCATTTATAGTTTCAAATATTTGTACATTTAAACGAAAAAAGCCAATCTCTAGCTTTATAACATTATTTTTTTAATATTTGTATGTTTGTCTTAATATGTGTCTATAGCACCTATGGTTCCTTATAAAAATTATTTGGTAGGAAGTCTCAGCAAATTATTATGGCTATTTCTACGATTAACCTGTAAATAGACAATGACTTTTATACTACGAACCTTATAACATCACAATGAATACCTGCGTAATTAAAAAAAAACACGAATGTTAATCCGTTCAACAGTTTTAAATTGGCACCACCACGAGTTTAGTACAGCTCATATTCAGTAAAAAATAACACAATCATCGGGGGACGTCCCAGCCTCTATGGGCTAGAGGGATACCCTCTTTGCCCGGGCTTGAACTCGGGGTTGCACCCCGGCTTAACCATAGTAGCCCTCGCCCCCTATTTAGTGGGGAGGGGGCTCCGGATAATACTTCCGGCTTGCTCAACTCCCACTGCGTCCGTCGTCCGCCAGCTGGTTCTGCCTGACACCGGCGAGTGGTGCAGCCCGCGGGTCCAAGCGACGCGTTAGCGTGTGGTTCGGCTGGGCTCGCTCCACATCGCGGGTCAGGTGACCGTAATGGTTGCGGGGCAACGTTAAGGAAGAGCTTCCGGAAGGTTAGCGGATCGATGATGATGATT
>DWON01003947.1:0-17075 GCA_018251015.1 Phocides pigmalion okeechobee | reverse complement strand
TGTGCTTTGTAAAGCAGAAGGAGTTGCCCCGCATTGAAGTACCGCTTGGCTCTGTTCAAGACGCCCAGTTTCTTGGACGCCAACTTGGCCTTAACACCCAAATGACTCCGAAACTGCACGTTATCCGAGATGTCAACCCCTAGTATCCCTCCTATAGTATAATATACTCCTTGTAATGGTGAGCGGCGTTCCTTGGAACCGTGGTGCAATGACAAATGGGGATTTCTTAGCGGTAAACGAGCAAACTTGTGTCTTCGTGCGGTAGAACTCAACAAGGTTAAGTCGACCCCATTCCGAGACCCGCTCGAGTGAGACCCGCAGAGAGTGCTCGATTTCAGACACAAGTCGGATTCAGCTTTCCTCCACAAGCGTCCAAGAGGCATTTGCACGGTCGTGCTTACATGCATTGCTACTCCTAAAGACTACGATGGTCGATTCGCTTGTAAGTTTATTCAGCAACTACATCTCTCAATTTGAAATCCAAAAATTGTTATGTGACAGATTAAAAAGGTGAAAAGGTGGCACCTCACATGAAGTTCTACCACGAAGTAGAACTTGAGTTCGGTAACAAATATGACGTCTCTCACTGTATATATACTTATCTATGTACATACTCATAATGTCAAACATATATGTATATGATAAGCTACAACACAAATCTACTATTTGACAGGTATACTGTAAACAAACCCTAAAGTGCTGAGGTAGATATCATAAGTCAGCGGTAAGCAGGATAATCTGTAAGTAAATCATCTGTCGATGAGTTCGCTGCGAGGACTGCGGTTCTGATAACGATTAAATAATGGTTCACCGTTGTTTACACTTACTAGGCTTAAGTTATATTTCACAAGGTCTAAGTAAAATAAAAAGTACGATACTTGTAAGACAAAAACAGGATAGAGAATGGTATAAGATAAAAAGTAGATAGTAATTGATTCTGTTATTTCGAACCTTTTTCTAGCAATTTATGTGATTTGGAATGTAATGAATATACACACATACATATATACATATATATATCACAAATTTTATCAAATCACTGGTATTCTATATATATTATATGTGTATATGTTGTGTGTGTGTGTGTGTATGAGGTTTCTATAATAATTTATCAATGTAAAAAAGGTATCCACTACTTAACAAGTTATCTTACTCACTCCCTTCAAATATTTGTATTTCATGATATGAAAACTAAGACTAAATAAATAAGCATTCTTTTAAACGAGTGCAAAAAAGGAAAATGTAATACATTCGTCATTTTTTATGTATTTTAATTTATTACAATTATGCTTTTTGCATTTTTCTTAAATCTTCTTACGATAACCAAGTATGATCACGATCAAATGCAGTGCTATGTAAACAATAATAAAATATTATCAAAACAATGTTATTGTTAATAATTAGATATCATATTTTCTTGGGAGCACAAAATATAATAGAAATCTAAATTCATTTAGACGTCTGTCCGGCCGAAAACCAAACCCGGAGTCCATTGCCTGCAAATAAAGTTATCTTCATATAGACGAAAGAAAAGCTTTATGAGAAGTGTTTGGCTATGCAATTGAAGTATAAATAGATATTTAATTATTGTCTAAAAAATTATATCACTCATATTGATATTTTTCTGACATAATGCTTTAAGAATTATTTAGTCTTTAAGCCTATTATATCTGTGTGTACATTTATTTATTTGGTGAGGTTGATAATTTAAAATAACCTAATTGAATAATGTACAATATTGGTATTGTGCTCAAGTCAATTGGTTAGGTTAGTTTCTAAATAAAACAAACACAGGATAATTTGCAAATTAATGTAGCGAAATGTACAATCGTGACATATTTCAGAAACATCTTCAGAATAAAAATGGCTTTTTGTAAATTTCATATTACAATGTATTGTTTTGTAGCATTATTCATACTCGTACATTAAAATCAAATAATATTAAACTTTATAACAATAAGCTTAAGTGTTACGTGTTTCGTCTTGGTGAAATGAAGCAAGTTCCTATGCAAAGAGGGACCTTTAAATTTTCACAAATTTTATCAAATCACTGGTATTCTCATTAGTATTCAGGATGAAGCCGAGCAAGACGGTCTTTTTCGTGTTCTTTTAAATCTGATTAAGTATTAGATTTTTATCCCCGACTTGATTTGCAAATTGATAAGTTTAAAATGGCGAAGTTTTTAAACGATAATCAATTTTACTGTAGGACTATACTTTTTACTTTTTATATGACATATATAATAATAGTTATAAAACTATACATTTTCGTGTTTAAACATTGGTTTTAGTCAAATTTAAAGAAATAGATGCTATCTTTAAGTGTATTTACTAATTGATATTAAATTCGTCTGATAATTCCTCTTTTTCATGAAAAAGTGTGTTGAGAAACAGAGAGAAATGAAGTGATCATATAAGGATTCATTTATTACTGTTGAGATACGCTCCCTAACAACGAATTTGAACCTTTATTAAAAAAGTAGACCAAATACAATAGAACTGTTTTTAATGCATTCAATATGAAATAGTTCTGAAGGCGGTCAATTCAACACTTTCCCTGCGGAGTACAACACTGCTACGTGATGCGCGAAGTAACGCGCTTGCGGCTTGCGTGTACATACAAATCTGTATGAATTACAGGTAAACACAAGTGCTGTATTTACGTTGGCGCTACAAGATTGAAGCCGACATTACGTTTATGTATGATACACAGATGCTAAAAATACAATATTTCAGTGACTTGTCGGCGCATCTTCAGTCCGGAGAAATAAGCTACAGTTTAGTGTCGCCTCCTAAAACGATGACCCGATCTAATATAAGCGCCGCAGTCAATGTGTTAATTACCAGCATTAGTCTACGTTTAAATGATTTCAAATATCCAATGGCCGCAATGAGCGCTTAACATGAGGTGGGCCGCATGGTCGCTTGCTACTCGTATTACATTTAAAAGTGCTTATTTTCTTTGACGAAGCCATTAATTTAAGATCTAGATAGCAATGCCTAAAACATTCATCATACGAAAGGGCAATAAACTAAAAACCCTACTTACGTTATAAAAATAATAAGTTATTATTACCAACGACTCCTCAACGATCAATGCCTTATACATACATATTTGTATCAACTCCTCGACAAGTTGATACAAACATAATGCGAAATTAGTATTAAGACATCGTATACACGAGTATCACTACACACTATAAAGTGTAATGTTTTTAATCTCTTCACTTTTCCTATCTTCATAGTGCATGCTTTGAAATACATACCATTATACGTGGTGGAAACGAATTGTTGAATGTAGTTTTAACAATAACTTAATAACATGTATTTCATCAAAGTGACGCCTGATACTAATAACTAGCAAAATTATTCTTTTTTTTATTATTCGGAAACCCTAAATTTTCCGACACGGCATCAGTAAATTACGTCCCATAATTGGATAGCTATGTTTAAGGGTACGCGCTGACTTTAATTTTTCAATGGATGAGTATTAAAGGTGGGTAGCTTCTTAAGTGTTATTAATTTTATACAGTAGTGAAGATTTGCAATAGTTATACCATAGAGATATCACCGTTGCTCTTATAATCCGCCGAAAGCAGTTTTTTTTTTATTGTGAAAGAGTAAGAAACAGACATGCAAGCCACCTGATGTTAAGTGGTCACTGCAGCCCATGGATAACAACGTCCAATCTCAAAAAGAACAGAAGTTCTACTTAAAGATGGCCGCGGCTGCGTTCCTACTCTTGAGGACTAAGATGCTCGCCTCCAATAATGTGTATCCGGCAACCACACCTTCCAACCGAAACACAATACATGAAAGACATCTTGCTTTACGGCCGATTATCAGGGTGGCGGTGATGCCCCCGGGGAGCTCTAACGGCTAACTCTCTAACGGCTCTACCAACTTTTTAAATAGTAGTAGTTTTTATGTTTTCGTCATTTAGTAGCCAGCCAAACTTACAAACGAGGCCACCATATCAGTCCTCAGGTTTAATACACACATGCACGACGTCAGGCAGGAATTTAGTGTCATTTGAGGCTGGACTTAAATGTCCATTGGCTGCAAGAATCGTGTAAAATAATAGTGACGACACAGTTTAAAAAAGACGGAGAACGCTGTGAAGTAATAAATACATTTGAACGAATGTTTTTTAGGCTTATTTGGACAATACATTTTTTTTTGTAAAACTGAATTTATTTGTTTTTGTCTGTTTGGTTGTTTATTTTGAATAATTAATAAAACCAATACGTTAAACTAGATTGCACTATGAAACAAAAAACTAGAATGTACAGGGAGTATTTTTATCCCTAAAATTCAAATATTTTGTAATCGTGTGCCATAACTACTGCTTGCGACTTTACAATGCTTACAACTTTAAAAAAATATTTACCCATAAAATATAAACAAATCAAACAAAGTATCAGCTACGTTTTGTTGTTAATCTATGTCTGAAAAAATACTGTAAATAAGTAAGTGCTCCACAAATATTTTCAGTACTGACATTAAGCGTATGGTGTATTCGTACCTAGAAAGTAATGGGTAATGGATATGTTGCAGTGAAAAAGAAAATGACGACAATATTATGTTGCCCAGTTTCAAAAAATATTATTTTGTACTATAACTAAAAAATGTATACCCAAAATAATTCATAATATTTATATTTTTACGAACGTACATATTATTTATACATAACATGAGGAAGCTCCATAAAAAATAATGAACCATATTATAGTGTTATATATTATGAGCTTTTTAATATGTATTTATTGAAATTATTTCGTCGTGGTCTATTTATCCAATCATTCTTAGTCGTTATCTATCGTTAAATATGTGGTAGAGCCTGTTCATGGAAGAAATAACGCCACACCTATTTGTATTGTAAAGTATTCCTTGAGTTTTAGCGGAAAATTCTGTTTGTTGAATCAAGTTTCAAAGCTACTTCTATACTTAGAAACAACTATAATTGCGTCTATGATCGACTTCAGAGAGGATGAGAGAAAAACGAATTGAATCAATGAAAGATAAGATTAATAGTTATATTTCTTTAACATAATGAATAATATATTTTTGCATGTAAACTAATTTGAACTGTACCATTTGAAACTAATATCATCGCGGAATTTACACATATTACTATGTAACGGGTACCCATGATTGATAATGTTATTAATTCAGCAACCAATCAATGGAAGAACGCAATACCTCAAATAATTAATTATGTGTATTATTCGTTTGAGGCTAAAAATATACTATGATTAGTCTGTACATAGCACCAAAAGAATTATAACTTCAAAAAGATTTTGTGTGACAAGTTTGTGGAATGCCATCTTGCTTGTTTTGCTGCGGCATGTACGTGCAACGTACAGGTTCCATTGTAACGTATCGTCATTAGTCACACGCTATTTAGCAGTTAGCGATGCCGATTTATCAATGCGACATTTATTTTCAGTTAATCGTGTTTGGATACTGAGTCAGCTGTGCTGCCTGATTGCTTATTGCCGCGAATTGCTATGGATATAGGTAACGACTTGTTTATTGAGTGGTAAAGGGGTAGAGTGACGTATTGTCTGTTTGTTAGCATATTTCATTGATGCGATTACCGTTAAATGTTGAACTTAGTTATTATTAACCACATTTTTTAGGTAATAGATATTGTTTAAACTGCATATTTCTACGCCACCGCCGATAGATCAGTAACCAATTTCATATTTAACTACTTAGCCACGGAACCGTAATTATTAGTAACTCACAAAAATCGTAAAGGTATTCCTGCGTGATCATTATTCCCGCAATGAAGTTAATTCGGTCAATATATCGCTTGTAACGGCCAAGTTTTCATATTAGCCGGCGTTGTCTGCGTTATGGGCGGTTTGCATGCGAGACTGTCGTCGCGATTCGTTACCTTCATCGATTTTCTTTATTATTAAATACATTTGCTTGTGTTATAAGCACATCTGTGAGGGCTTAGCTTTAGTATCTTTTTTTCTTTCTCATGTGTAGTGCATTAAAACAGACACGACAGATTAATTATGAAGGTTTTCACATTGTAGATGGTAAAAATCGTAGTACTATTAACAAATGATAGAATAATAATTTTCAAAAAGGGACCATCGCTGCCCTCATATTCCACCGTAAAACATGTGCAGTTGCCCGCTACGCTAATAAGATCTACCGACTGACCTTGATTACCTGGAATAGCAACGTATCTATCAACGCGCTCAGGTACCCCCTCAGTCCCGTTTAAGATTGTTTGTGTATACCTATGGTCTTCATGATCCATTGTTACTCTCTATACAAAAAAAAATACGGCAGCGTATCATCACACCTTTTGAGAAGTATTTGAAACTTTCCGCCTGTTTCAAGTGAGTTAAAAACTAGTGTAAAATCAGTTTTGTCTGGTTTAAATAGGGTGGTCAAGGAGATACTAATATGAGGATCCAAATTAATCCTGTCCTTTAAGCTAAGAACTTTTGTTCCATTTTGTTTTTGAAAGTTAAAAGAAGCGACTTTTTAACAAAAGTTAGGCGGCTCGTTTCCTAGATCGTTTAACTAATTATTCTGAATGCACTACGTCATTGAAATTCTCTACAATTTTTGGAAAGGCGTAGAAAAGACTGAACAGTTTTCCAAACCTTTCCTTAGCAAATATGATACTGGCATCAAAGCTTCTAATTTGAAAACATTAGTGTTGCAGATTGATGATAATAGTGGTTAATGTTGATGGTTCCAAGAGCACGACATTTGGTGTTGATTGTTGGCGAGATTTAACGTCAACAGTCGTATTGACCAATAACTCCTATTTCAAACAATAAGAATTAGAACAGTATAGTAGAGTATGATCCAGGGTTTCGTCTATTATGGGGGAGACTCATATTCAACAATAAAACATAAAATGCATTTTAACATAGTTGATAATAGTGATAATTAATTAATCATGCTAGATAATCTTAAAATGGTAGTACACACGGTGTAAACATGTTAACTAAACATTTATCCAATATACAAATAATGTTTGCAATAACAAATAGGAAACACCAATTTAATTAAATCTTAACCGAGATTTGATGCCGAAAACAAATAGAGTCGGTCGGCTCTGCATCCATCATATAACCGATGTTAGCTCCCCACTCGTGGCATACCGACTACCTCTTCATATAAACTGCCGGGTAGCTAGAGTACACAACAGACCTCCAGTATCCCATTCATTGCATATCGACTAGCTCTTCATATATAGCCGAGTACTAGGGTAACTAACAGAGGATGCGTGCTTCTGTGTCGATAAATTAAATTGCATCGACCACACGATCTATATTTTGATAATGGCTGAATAATCGAAAACGAGCCGGCGACAGGCCGTAGGGAGGCGGGAAAACCTAATCGGTCTAATTTAAACTAGACACGTTAAACGACTGCGAGCATTCGATAGTTTCCCAGGGTGAAATTTATCTACTTTTAGAATCTACCATTCAGTATCCGTATACTGTAATTAGAAACGAATTACAGTTAGTGTAAAATTGAAAGGTAATTAAACATCTTGTGTTAAGAATTCTTATGTCTTTCCCAATAAGTTAGCTAACTTAGTAAACTGTCTTGTAAAACCTGTACGTATAACTCGGGTCCAGTATAACGCTACTGTATCTCCGACATGTCCTAAGTGGCAACTAAAAGGAAGGGTCCGGGATGGAGAGTGGTAAGAGTTGGAGGTCAAACCGTTTCCAAGTAGCGAGTCTGGAAAGAATGTCGACGTATGTGATCCTGCATGGACTTGGGCACAGGGCGGTGCCTGAACCGCAGAAGCTTCCCGGGGATGTACCCGATTGGAGCGTCATATTAAAGAACACCAGTTGCGTTCATTTAGAGACCGTGATGTTCTCCACAAGCACATAATGAAGCTACCGAAGGGGTTTTTAGTGAGTGGATATACCACATAATTTGCAATCAAAACCTTTCAAAGATTTTTATCCCCATAACAAAAGAAAATTGTATACTATTACCTAGATTATTCGCACTTTATAAATGGGTCCTTGCTCATTAGTGGGACAATTAAAGATTGACAATAGAGATGGAACATAACAAAACTCTATAATAAAGTTTTAAAGTTGATTCAGAAATTGCTCTAAGCCTTTAAAAAGCCGAATAAACTGATTAGAAAGCTAGGTTGAAAAGGCTTGATCAGCAAAACAAACTGCGATTTATCGTACCGTAGAATCACAACAATTGTAAGCAAACAGAGCGGTGTAGTTTAATAAACGTACCCAACAAAGTATGAGTATGTACTCGCTGTTAGCGATCAAATAGAGAAAAGAGCAAACCCCTTAAGTAAATCAACGTGTAGTGCAAATATCGCGAGTCGCGAATCGATTGCGCGGACGCGGGGCAACCCCTTATCTCGGCGGTGCGCACGTGTGAACCCCGTTCAATTTTAATTTCATGCTCAAACAATGACGCTATCGAGCCGGCTATTATTTTGTATCGTCGAGGGTTGAGTTCATCTAAATCCGCCAGATAAGCCCCGAGCTCTTTGTCGTCGTCGATCCTGATGGCTAATTCGAGAACATTCGGTATACGTTTGGGACTTCCAGCCCGTTCGCCGGCCACTTTTAATTTGTCATTAGAATATCTGGTTGTTTATAGATCCAACCCTGTTATCTCATTCCCTTGTTCCATTTATCTATTCTCAGCTTTCACATATTTAATTAAATGTCGTCTCTCGTTGGATGCGACACTACTTTAGATATATTCAGTTAAATTGAACAGCTTCAATTTACATTGGAATGACAAATATAATCTGAGTCATGAATATAGCGACTGCAGTTTATTTGAAAGATTTAAAAAGTCAACAAAAAAGTATTTGTAACAATGATTTGACTATGTTATAATAACAAATCCTTTAACAACACACACAGGAACACAGATTCGAAATATAGGCTATTTTATAATACGTTGGTACCTTGATCATCATATTGTAAAATAACCTGTGTAGACTACTTCATCTCCTTGATTATTTATTATAAGGCACGAGCAGAACTATTAACTACTTTAATTTCAATATTCAGTTTCTTTGATCCTTTAATTATGACTTAAAGATATGAAAACTTCAATCAATTCATCTAGTAATAATCTCAAAACATCAAAAACGAACCCTTCTCATTTACATGATTGACACAGGGTAACTCTGCAACAGATAACACTACCCGCCCTGTCCACAAATATCGCCCCAACCTGCATCAAATCATCGTACGTGCTTCCCCATCCGTCGATGATTTCCCAAATTCCCTTCGAATCGCATCATCGGCCATCGCTAAACCCCTGTGTCTGTGTTTATCAAAACACTTAACGATTTAATATGTTCGCTGAACTCCCCTCCCCATTTATTTGAAACATGGAAGTGTATGTAGATTATACTTCTGTTTGCACTTCGTTGAGTAAGAAAAACTACAAGCACACTGAGTATTTTACTTACTTATCTACTGCACGTATCTACTTGCACAGAGACGTAGTTTGTGAGTTTTTAACACGCTTGTAAAGGTTTATATTTCTGTTTTATTCTCTTACAAGGTTTTATGAAGTTTAAAACACGTTGCGTTAGTGCAATTTGGTACATTCCTCAGTGGTTAAGACTTTGTAAATAACATTACGCTGTCAAAACGTAAGCTTTTTGCCTTGTTTTTAGCAAATATTTTCATACAAAGTTGTTGTTTTTGAAAATAAATTGTGTTTAGTCATATCATAATATCATAACAAATTCAATCATGTAGTTGGCTAATCTAATGAATATAGTATCAAAGTCGTGCTCGGAATTAAGAGGCCGACTGGCTACATTTTATACTGTTAGACTCATAAATTAATTAACATAAATTACATATTCCAAATAACATTGCGACACATTAAATTCCCGCGTAATCATTTAAACTGAATGATACGTCACTTAAAATCGTTCAATTATTGCATATTAATGAAATTCATTGTAGAGGTTTTTTGGCAGCTATAAACCTTTTTGATTTTTAAATTATTACGTTTTACGTTTACAGTCATGGTCTATTTGTACAAATGCATTTAAATAACTAAATAATAAAATACGAAATATAATAAATAATGAAATATAATGTACGTTCAAAAAAAAATTTGCCTTCCAATTACGGTGATAAGTATGTATCGATATTAAGTTTTGTTATATAAATCAACATACTTAACCTTCCAATTTTTTTATGTGTTAGTGACTTAAGCATGTTTTTTACGTAAGTAAAATAGAAAATAACAATTCAAACTACCTGATTTTAATCAATCCCTGCCGCCCATGGACATCCACATACAACCTTAAATGTAACTGAAATCATATCTAAGATCGTACGTAGATAATTTGATGATCCCGAGGACTAAGATTGCCTTGCTTTTCTAAGTGTAGTCGGCAACTGCATCTCTAGCACTGAGCCACATAAGTCGCGTCGTGGTAGGTTATGAGAGTGGCGGTGGTACCTTCTCGCTCAAAATATAGAATGTCTTAATTGTGTGCTAAAAGATACCTAACTTAGATTAAACACGGCAGTTTCGCAACGCTTGACTCCTAATCGATTTTCCAGTGAAAACAGTTGATATTGCAGATATTTTTTAAAAAGTCCGCATAACTAAGCCGTGTTTGATTTCAATTAACTGTTCAGACACCGGGTAGACGAATGCTCGTATAACTTCCATTATATTCTCAGCATATTTGTTAATATTAAACGTGAATTTCATACAAAATATATTTTTGTTTTATCAATCATTGCTATATTTGCTTTCATTACAAACACTTATTAAGTTCAGTATATACCTGTTATTATATTTTATACCCTTCAACTTGCTTATCCATCCTACTTAGTTTTATGTTTAGTAAATAATAAAATCAATTAAAATATTTTTGATTACAGTTAGATTTTACTTACTTTACGTATGATTTGTGTTCTTTATTTATTATTGTTATCTTGAGAACATCCTAATATTTCGACTTTATACAAAAACGTTGCCCGTTTGCTTCTTTGTTTTGTTTTGTTTGTTTGTTTGTTTGTTTGTTTGTTTGTTTGTTTGTTTGTTTGTTTGTTTGTTCGATTTTTGTATATTTGTTTGTTCGTTCGTTTGTTTGTATATCTGTAACAGAAATACAACTGATTCATTCCACCCAACATTTCGTACAAAAGGTATCGGCGCTAATCACAGTATTGACGGCATTATAACTTTGAACTTTTCAAATCTGATGCTGCACACATGGGTTAGATGGACAGGATCGAGTGATCTGATGATTATAAGTACACAATAAAGTTTTCAAGCAGAGGGTTTCCAATGATTTTTGAATCCTATCTCTTCAGTACTGATATTTGTTCACCACGATACTAAGAAGCGGCATCAATATAAACAGACGATTGGTAGATTTTACACATCTTTGAGAACATTATGAGAAGTCTCAGGCATTCATTTTGTTATTTGTCATATTGTAAACACGTTAAAATTGTTCGTCAGTCATAATTAATTTGTAATATGCACAGAAGTTCCAAAAATCAGAGGTGCGTGCTAAATATTGAATCCCGGACCCTACGTGTAGGAAGCCGGAATCTTAACCAAGAAGTTATCGCCGCTTAGGTAAAGATACATATCTATAAATTATTACGACTCATATGAATATAGAACGAAGAATAAGAACATGAACATTCGTTTTGATTTTTCCAATCGAGATTGGTACACGTCGTACCTAGACAAGTTGTAATAGAGGAAGTTCTAATAAGAAAACTTGTAATAGACCGTTTGAAAGTCGGATCCTCGGAATGATATCGGACTAATGAACTCAAACGTACGGTATGTAATCATTGCACGCATTCTAGGTAACAACTTTGACTATGGGGAACGTTTCACCGTTTCCGAGTGTCGATACGCGATTGCTTCACGCTCGGCAACGCAACTAGAGCGATATCTTTTGCATTGCCTTAGTACTTAGTACAGTGCTGTGAGCGTTAATGTAGACACTTCAAAGCACTTTAAGTTAAATTAAATTATTTATTGTACAATAATAATAATAAACAATATTAACTTATAATTTCATCACTATCACTTATTTATTATATTTTATATTTTTTCAATACACAGAGTACGTTAACTGTTTGAGAAATGTATTACTGCTTTGCTTTGGTTTTGTAATGGAGAAGAAACGGCAGAAGGAACTTTGTACTCACTTTACCTACATTTTACAAATGTAGTTGTACACATTGGTAGGTTAAGTATAGACCCCCACTTTACCCCTTATACATTTCACCATGAACCCAACTTGGCCCTCCCATTTAAGGTAATAAAACTTATTACAGGTAATAAACATTTTCTGCTGGAGTGAGCGTTACGACTTTTAAACAGAGTACGTACTTAGTATATATTGCTTAACTTAACGAAAACTTAACAATAAAATAGGTTAGATTTCAATATCTATCTAAATATTTACTTTACATATTTTGTTGAATGCATAATATCTTAATATCATAGTATCAGCTTTAGTCTATGATCGTGTCCAACTTTTAATGCAGAATATTTTAAAAAATCATTACAATAACAAAACACACATCAGCAAGTAATTTGAAAATGTAGGTGTTTCTTATAAAAAATCGTTTAAGAAAAGTTTTGAAGATATTTTAAAAGATAAGAAAAGCTCTAAACTAAAAATATCTAAACCCTGAGAAACATTTATGATCAAAATGCATCTTAACACAAACCCCAAATACTGTTGGGATATATATTTTCCGTTAAGCCTGAGAGTTATTCATAAAGAGAGCTAGAGATTGTGGGCTTACTCTTCTGAGAGTAGAATCATGTGCAACAGTGAGAGAGTAATAGCTTTTTGAAGATAATAATCATAAAGTGCTATAAGGTCTACGAATTTTACAAATCCGCATTCGGATATACTGTGGGCATACTGTTCTGAGAGTTGAATCATGAGCAACAGTGGGACAGTAATGAGTTAATGAAGGTAATGATGATGATACAACAATTAGGAAACCGTAATTTCCGCGTCATAGTTTCCATTACACACATAGACATAGTAGTCTTCAGGCACAAATTAATTAGTAGTTAGCAAAATATTAATATTAATATAATTGATGATAAAAGCGTAATTACAATAAAAGCCTAAAATATGATTAATTTGTGAATAGACCGCAATGTTTGCTTCCGATTTGAACAAATAGACAGCGAAATAAAGTGTGTACGTAAAATACTGTTCCGAACGGATTTTAAACATTACATTTCATTACTGAGATTATTCGAAATAACTGTGACACACTCTTGTCTCCTTATAGTCTATATGCACGGCTACTAAAGCAAAATCTGATCCTTTCTTTTTAAATATAACATAAAAGACCTTGACGTCCACGAGATGGTTACTGTCGCATACATATTTCTGTTATTCCCCTGAAGATTATTATAAATGGTTTGCTATTTTTGACTACCCTCGTATTTGTATATTTTTTTACTGATGTTCAGATTTTTGATTACAACGTTCTTTAATTCTGTTACCTGAGTATAAATTTCTCAATTAATGTTTTAACAATACTACAAAGCATGATATAAAAATCCTATTATTGGCTGGGGTTGTCGTTAGTTAACAAAAACATACGGATGTTTATTTTCATAACCAGCTGGTGGTAACAGAATCCAATTAAAAATATTATAACCGTTATAAAAGCGGGAGGCGGAAAGAATAATTAATTTCCGAAATGACCACATAGTTTGTTCCTGTTTTAAATGCATAGACAACGAAATTAAGCCTATATACATAGACAAATACGAGCCAAATGCAGCACACAGTTCCGTTCCGAATGGAAATTCTTTATTTACATTATCTCAATTAAGTCTACGTTTTGTTTACAATACCGTTTCCGAACAAAGCAGCACTTTGAGAATTTTGTTTGCAGAACGAACATCGATTGTACATAATGAACATAAAGGGTGATGCTTTAAAACTAATAACAGACAAACAAAACTTGTTTTCTTCGTAGTCGTCATTAAAACACTAAAAAGGGCTGCAGTCATACCAAAGGACATACGTAGATGCGTTGTTACCCCCAAATTATTACTTTAATGACAATCTTTCTTGTTATTGTACTCGACAACTACACTTCTTCAACCAGAACACCAGATATACTTCGCAACGGATTATTAGAGCAAAGGTAGTGTATTCTCGGTTAAAATATGTTCTGCCGTCTAATAATCTGCCATATATAAAATTACGTTCCACTGCAGATATTAATTTACATTATTATTAATAAACTAAAAAAGTGCTCAGTTTTAATGGCACATCCTGCACGTAAGCAGTTAGAGGGTGAATGAAACTTTTTTTCTGATTACTCTTCTATTAATATTTTCTCACAATTATCATGGTATCAGATTTAGAAAGATATAATTTTAAATATTCCACTTGAGGTAGTAATATCGTATAGAAATTCAAACATTACGATTTTTTCAAAAGTATAGAGTATATAGATTTTTTCTAATGTACATACATGCAAATCTTCTTTAAACTTAATTTTATTAAATAAGTTTTTATCATTCAGACAGTGCGATTGGAATCTAACCAAAAAATATTATTTGTCATGAAGTCAATTAAACGCATTTCTATCTGTAATCACTTAATTAGTTCAGGATTTTTATTTTGTTAATAAAATAAATATTTCTTGCGATCTCAATTATATGTAGTCTATTACTATAGACTAGACATATTTCAGATAGGCCGTATATATTGTTTTTAATTTGATTTAAGAAAACAAATTACATTTATTGGAAAACATTTTTCCAAATGAAATCCCAAATCTTTACATTCTCGTTCGCTCTCAAAATCAGATATTTTAATAAAAAGCAAATCCTTTAATCATATTAAGACTGCGTCAAAGTTCTCTCATGCAATCCCTGTCCCCTAGGTATCGTTTCCCTAAAAGTTCCTTGATCTAACCTTCGAAATTCAATTAAGGGGAACTAAATTGGATCCAGACGCTAGGTCATTCAATTTAACGTAGGTAATAAAAACTTCTATCTACTTTATTACCTAGGTTTGATTATAAATTGCTTACTTTTCGAAAGTATCGAACCTCGTGGCGAGGGTAGCAAGCTAGTTGAGAAGTTAAATGCATACACATTCATAACTGCTAGAAAACATGTTTGCTTGATTAATAGTAACAAATAAACAGACACATATATCTGTTTATGGACTAATTACACGAATATGCGCTGAGTACAACCGATTATCTGCTACATACCTAAGTTAAAGTTTTAAAGGTGGTAGAGCCATTAGAGCTCGCCCGGGGAGGCACCACCGCCACGCTCATAACCCGTCGTAAAGCAACGTGTTCTTCATGTATTGTGTTTCCGTTTCGAAGGTGTGGCCGGATACACATTATTGGAGACGACCACCTTAGTCCTCAAGGGTAGGAACGCATCCGCGCCCATCCTTATATAGAACTTCTGTTCTATTTGAGATTGGACTTGGTTGTCCATGGGCTGCAGTGACCACTTAACATCGGGTGGCCTACATATCCGTTTCTTACTCTTTCATAATAAAATAATAATAAAAAAGTTAGATATTTTCAACGACTCTGTCCCTTCCCATCAAAGAAAGCTTGGTTTATATCTCTATTGTAAGTCATCCTAATTTATTGTTTATATTTTATAATTGTTACCTCTTTGTATTCCTGTTATTATTAACATATTACGCTCAAACACGTCTTTTTCGAATTTTGGCGATTATCACTCCAGCAATTGGCATGAATATTCATCTATATTTTATATTAAGTAGTTTTAATTGATTTGTATGTTTTGCTGTTGATGTGGCAATAAAGAAATAAATATATATGACAGTAAACATTTTTACAATAAACAGTATTTATATAATAAGTTTGAACATAGTGTAGAATTAACATTTAAATCACATTATGCAAAATGTTTAATCCAGAATTATCAGTTCAACTACTAATCCTGAAACCTGTATTTTTTCTGGAGTATTTCATCAATGTCTGTCAGGTGCACTGATTATTTAAATTCATATCAATAGTGTGCATAGAAATTTGAATAAGAAACAATAGAAGGACGATCTGCATTTTACTACTTAACTATGTATTATTGCTCTGAAATATATGTATGTGTAGTTCTTCAATTATGTCCTGCAGAATATAAGTCTGGAGACAAGATCACACAACTTTGTTACTTCTTTTACCTTAAGATATAGTTTTATGTGACAGTATATATTTCTGGTACCTTTGACTAATATAAAGGCTGCCACATAGGTACTATCTTTCACTACAACTGAAATAATTACGTAAGTATTTTTTGTAATTTTAAATTTAAGTCTTTAAAATTCTACCCGTGTGTTTGAAACGTGAATGTAAAGCGTTAAGTAGAAAAAAACCTTAATTTTATTATTTTTCCAATTTCTATCAAAACTTTTAGTCACGTGGCAAGGGTGAGTCCAGCGTAAAATATACGCGAATTTATAGTTATAGTATGCACTGCAAAGAGCCGCCGGGTGTTAATTGAAATCAAACAGAGATTAGCCGTGATTGCGGCAGGATTACAATTGTAACGACCTCGGTCCAGCAGACTTTTTTTAAATTTCTTGTTTGTTTGCTTTTTGTTAAGCTGAGGCAACAATGCAATATATATTTTTATTCGTTCACCTGTTTAAAGGTGAACGTACAAAACGTTTGAAGATGAGACCGTCGCCGCCACGCCTATTTATACCGTTTAACATGAATGTGTTGGGCAATTTTTATTGAATTTAGATGAAAAGGTCACAGGACTCATATTTATATAACGTTTTGTAACTTAGTTCTTAAAGGTCAAATTATGTAAAAATATTATCAGAGAAATATAAATGAAGGCTCATTACAATGTACAACTAGAAGTAATGGATTTCTTACCTTTCTATTTTTATTTGTCAACGTATAATGGGAGGTGTATCGAAGTTATTCAGGTCTCAAGGATTCCTTATTTGCTCGGACTTACTTACAAGGCAGCGGAAACACAACAAAATAATATTATTATACTACCTTAATATTATTTAAATACCATAAAAT
>DWON01003946.1:0-17076 GCA_018251015.1 Phocides pigmalion okeechobee | reverse complement strand
AGGGCGGAGGTGGTACCTCCCCGGTCGAACCATAGTTCTTCCACCTTTAAAAATACATCTTATTTTCAGTATACTAATACTAATATTACTACTTCTAAATTTGTTAAATGAAGCCGTCGTGGATGTTAAATACGTGTAAAAATACTTTCTTTTATAAGGGAAAAACCATGCAAAGGTAACGTGGGAGCGATACACCCACCTAAAAAGGGCGTTTTAAATAGCTTTTCCAATGGCCTTCTTTTGAGGATTTAACGAACACCAGGAGAATTTATAAACGCAACTGGTGTGCCATTCAAATTCATGTAGTTTATTTCATTGAGGCATTTACACACAATTACGCGGCACAATACGCTTGTGGCTTGTACCTACAAATCTGTATGGATTACTGGCGAACACAAATGCTGTTTTTACGTCGGAGCTACAAGATTGCGAGCGGAAATTACGGTTGTGTATTCGTAAATGGTATACAGATGCTAAAAATACAATATTTTTGTGAATTGTCGGCGTATCTTCAATGTAGACAAAAGAGCTCCAGTTTATGCCGCCTCCCGCAACACAGACTATCTTGTATATGAGCATATAACAACATAACGCCTCTATCAGTTATAACTCGAGCAAATTCCTCTGCTCCGCGGGCACCGTCTATAGCCTGTGCGAGACGAATCTTGTTGCACTATTTATTTATTTTTTAATTTAAATCTCTTTAAAAATTACAGTAATGTAACCCGAAAATATCAAAAAAAATAGTATAAATATATGTACGTATTTGACGTGCGCTGCGATAATTACTGATAATACATAAGTAATGTACTATATGCATATAGTATTAATCATTATATTATCTATATTTAGGATATTTAGGATAAAGTTACAGCTATAAATTAAGTCCGCGCTCTCGAGTAAATTTTTAATAAGGTTTTTTTCCGCCGACTTTTTCTCCCGGTCAGCCTTAGCCAACAGGGCACTCAAAGCGGTTGACATTTTACATTGTATCTTTGACATTAATTATGTGTATGTAAACACCTTATAACGAAATAATATATTTGAATTACAATTAATAAAGTGATTTTTTTGTCCATAGAGCGGAGCGTGGCGGGGTCAGAGAGAATGCCGGAGCCTCTGTGCCTGACCAACAGATGAATCTCGGGACCCCTCGCTATCCAGTCGATCGATATTTGGTAATTTTCTTTTTTTACACAACATGAAGTAGCAAGTGACAATTTAGACCACCAAACCAAACTAAATGGTGGTCCACCTCTCGCAGACCATAGATATCCGTAATCAATTTCATACAGAACAGGAGATCCCCTTGAAGTTGATGTCAGATGTGATGCTACACCAATGTACTACTGCTTCATAAGTAAATGAGCAGCAACCACACGTTTACACCGATGAATTGCTCTGAGTTATAAAGAAGGTACTCCCTGTTTGAAGTTCTACCAAAATAAACTTAGTATTGTAATAAACATATAAGTTGTTTACCGAAAATATATTTGTCAATCGTTCGTTTCTTCCTCTGATTATCCACTTACTGTAACTGACATTAGACGGTTTGCAGTTCAATGGGTTCAATTCCCAGTCAGCAAAATATTTACATTATATGAGTTTAAGGAATATATGGTTTGGTTACTCGTCGTACCGTAAATCTAAGTTATTTAGCTATGTTGGATGGAGTCCAAAGTTTCCCTAACTTCGTGTAGAAAAAGGTCAAATGCTAAATGTCTGTTTTCTCAATCAAAAATACACAAATATGGTAACGGACACTATGGTCAGGAGGACACCTAACTTCTAGGAAGTTCAACTATATACGCCTTTGCCTAGAATAATCAATGTTACCCTACTTATTTGAACCTATTCATAAAATTTGGAAATTCTTTCTGATAGTGACAAAACCTTTATACGTTTAGGGCAAAACGTAAACTATACCAAACATATAACATATATCTCAAAATATGTTGCAGGTTGAGCGCAGCAATAATTTTGAAATGGTAAACATCATAGATGAGGATATATGGAATGCAGAGCCAGCACTGAAGCCCGAAGATGAAATTATACTTAGAAAGTTGAATGATATGCTGCAATCGACTGCAGACGACCTGAAGCTGTTATCTGGAGAAATATCGAAATACCACGAGCCAGGAGTACAAGTGAAGTCTTTGCCGACGCCGTTAGACGAAGATTTTAATGAAAAAGTTCATATAGAAGAAATAGTAAATGCAAAATTTCATGGGTATAAAATATTTGACAAACCTCAAACTTCACCTGTTAAAGCAACGCACCAAGTAGACGCAATAGATGGACTAATAAAGTCAATCGCTAATAATATTCAGAAACCAAAAAAAGTCGTTAATACTGGTATCCAGGTTAATAACGATCCTGTACTTAAGAAATTAATTAGCAAAAATAATTTGAGTACATCGCGGATGAAAATAATCCAAATTAATGAAATGGCTCATGACAATACGGAAAACAGGGAAAAACAACAAAAAGACAATAGAAGTAAGTCAACGGTGGCGTATAACGAGTTTTCCTTTAAATACGCAGAACCTAAAAAGGAATCGTTTCGTAAACCTCTACAAGTACAGAATATGCCTAGTATTAATATAAGAAGCGAGTTGAAAGAGCAAAAAGTTTTACATCTAAATATTGAACCTAATGTTATTGAAGATGCTGACAATGTAGTAGGTAATAGTAATATTGCAGTTATTTCAATTCAACACGAACCTGTCACTGTCCAAAAAACGTTTCCTGTAAGCCATAACGAAGTACAATTTTCAAAAGTTTCTACAGCGAAAGTTACAGAGAAAAGTAGTAAGGAGCCAATAAGGAAAGTTTTAAAAATGTCGTCATGTGAGAGTAGCGAATCCACTAATCATGTGAATTCCGGAATTCTAGCTTACCATAACATAAAACATAGCGAAAAACCTGTCATTAAAATACCTAAACCACGTAATGAAAGACATAAACACAAGAATAATGGTAATAAAAGGGAACCCGTAAAACATTCTAATCTAGATGAGTGGAAGAGAAAGTTAAATGCAGTTTATGGTGGTCCTAGTAATTCTCGAAAAATTAAGTCAGCGAAATCTGAAAATAAGTGTAAAAAAATTGAAACAGAAACTGTATCACCTACGTGCAATCAACTTACGAAAAACGCAAACACACTAAACAACGCTGAATATATACCATATTCTAAATTAACATTAGGTGGTGTTAGAGTGAGTGACATTGAAAAAGAATTATCAGATATTCCTAATAAAAACGATATACCCCTCAGTCCTATTTTAGATAAGATTTTAAGTAGAGAAAATTCGTTCCATACTGAAGTGCAACTTGATAGTCCTAACGAAGAGAGTCCTAAAATTCTTACTACTTCAGATGAAAATTTACTCCGAGAAGTATTAGATATTGAAGAAAAAGTTAACAAGACCTTCCCAAAAAATGATATTGATAATAGTATACCTACTAAAAGAGACCCGAGACCACGCCCTGATGACGATCAAGATAGTTATGCTGATGACTTTGAAGATGAGAAATCTGATTATTCTACCCATAGTGAGGAAAGAAATCAGTCCAGTGGTACACATTCTGAAGAAATTAAATTAAGCGACAACGGTAATGGACTTCTTAAAAAAGATAACACAAATGTAGAAATACAAAATAGATCAACCTCTAAAACGTTGAATCTGTCATTCAAAAATAAAGTAGATATATTTGAGTTTATTCATTCAGTAGATACACAGGAAACTGGAACACAAAGCAATAGTGTCCAAAAGATATCTTTAAAGGGAACTCAAACCTCACCTAGAAATGATAGACACAATGTGCAACCAATTCACAATGATCTTTGGCCATCCATAGATCCAAAAGGAGAAGTCGAAAAATTATTTCAAATAGAAAAAGATTTTATTAAAAAGCTGATTGTTGATGAATATGGCGATTTGTTTGACAAAACCTTAAATAAACCCTCCACATCGAGAGATATTCAAACTAGCAATGATAAAAATGTAGTGGCTTCCCAAAAGAATACGCAGACATCACCAGCACATGTTAAACACGTTATGACTTCACCTACAAAAACGAAAACTAGAACAACATCTCCATTTGCTGTGTCGTTAACTGTAGATAAACAAACAAGCCCATTGGTCATAGAAGAGTTAAAGATTAATGTTGAGGACGGTGAAGATTTAGGCATATCCATAAACTTGTCATCTCCACGCTTTAGTTTAAGACTTCCACAAACGTCTCGTGAAGTTATATCTAATCTTGAATCTCATGCACAATCCAAACACAAAAATACAAATAATAATGCAAGAGAATCGAGGGCATTCAGAAAGAATGTAGTTAGCAGTTCCAGTTCAGTAGATGGTGATTATTCTTCATCAGATATCAGTAGTTTAGGAGAAGTTAGATTTAAACTCAAAAAACGGTTCCGTAAATTGCAAGTTCCATCCATATCTGAACTTAGTTCATCTACATCTCACTCTATGTCTAGCTCGGACAATTCTGATGCTATTATGCCATGTCGAAGTCATGGTGAGGTTAGTTTGGGCCAAGTAGATAGACGAAAACTAAAAAATAATAAAAGTGAAGGCGAAATGAGTGTAGGAAGGATATATTGATATATTTGCAGGCTTCAAACCATAGAGGACATAAACAGAATTTAGACTTGTTTACTGTTTTTACACTCTCCTATTATAACACAATGTCTTATTTTTGAGAAAATAGTCATGGAAAACGTGGTTCTTAAGAAAATGGTGAAAAATTTGTAGTACATTATGTAAAATGCAAACAATGTTATTTACTTTTTGTGCTTCATGAAAAGTAAGGTTTTTACAGCTACACATCTATGGTTTGAAGCCGGTATATATATAACTTGCGACTTAACCATTTGTTTGCCTGAATTAATGCAATTGTTGTGTATCAAATGTTGCCTGTGTTAGATGTTTACTCACCTTTAAGTACAAATCGGTTATCACAATTTAATTTGTGATATTTTGTTATGAATAGTTAAGGTAATCTTAAGTGTACATATATTTTTATAGGTACTATGCCATTTAGATAGGTACTTGTAAGTGAATATTTTTGCATTGTGACTGAATAAACAGTTGATAAATAAATCATTTTGTTTTATTTCTCAAATAATAATGGTACATAAAAAATCTAGTGTTAACACTTCATCTGCGGGAAACACAACTTTTTTTTTTACGTAACATGTATATACATAAGCACAGCTGTTATGTGCATATAAATCTGGACAGTTTATGTGTGAAGACAAGTGCTGTGTTCACATAGGCACTACAAGACAGACGAACACAACGGTTGTATATTCAGTAAATACTACTAAACAACAATTGAGTGAATCATCGGTGCATCTCCACTCTAGAGAAAATGAGTCCAGACTAACTGAAAGTGGTCATGAGTAAATTTTACTTAAATCCAAATACTACAAATGTAAGGTGGAGTGGTACAGGTACATATTACATAGAGTATTTCTATATGTGACACTAAATATGTAAGTTTTTTTTTTAATAATAGCTCCAGTTCTGAATCAAATGAATCAGAAAACCATAACAGGGCCTATACTTATCAAAGTAACACATTTAGTTCTGTAATTGACATTGATTTATAATATTTATCTGCTTTTAATTTTAAAATAGACTTACCACTATAATATAATCGGCACTTGTACTTATTATTAGTAATCATGTAAAAAATTGAAAGGTTAAATCATATTAGTTCTTGTAGCCGACAAATAAAGACAAGGACAACAAACAAAATAAGCGGATATGGAAGCTTCCTTCTTATTGGATATATACGTGTATTTTCTGTGCTTATTGGATAGTACCGGATACAGGAATTATGTCGGCATAGATGTCTCTAGTGTCGCTAAACTATCAAATAAGTCGATACTTTAACAATTTTGGAAGTTTCAATATCGATACACCCATCTATAATATTGGAATTTTATAATGCTCTGGTATTGAAGAGTACATCGATGACCTTAAGCTTAATAATATTGACGAGCATGGCATTTTCATTTCTAGACTAGATTGTTATCGAATTTTCTACATATTATAAAACGACAGGTAACTTTCGATACCTCCCTGCATCTTGCTAGCATTTCCTTAGTGGCGTCAGCTGTAGCACTCAATAATATTGCCAATATTCCATAACTAACGATAATAATAATTGTTTTCTATAATTACAATTATTCATCTTAGAATTATTATGGTAGTAATATTAGGTAAAGGTAACATAACCGTCGAAATCATGGAGTAGTATCTGAAAATAACGATTATTAGAGCTTATGATCCCATATTACACTCTGCTCAGTAATATAATTGGTTTTCAATATAGCTAATGAAAAAATATCAGATTTACAATACTTCTGCTATTTTTAAATGTAATGTAAATGTTCTAAAATTTGGAATTTTTATTATAAATCGCTTTCTAAACTAATGATAAGTATAGATATGAACATCGATTATGTAAAATTGTAATGAAACAATACAGATATTAACTTTTTTGGAGTTTCTCGCATCTCTATAATCATTTTTAGTGATGCGACTCGAGTCGTGTTTTTAATCGAGTCATTCGAGTGATTTTGTCAAACTCGTACTCGATAAAAAAAAATTACTCGACTGTCTATGCACTCGATTTACCGAGTTAACTCGGCGGATCGAGTTGATTAGGTTGCCACTAGATGTCACTTCAATACATGATAGGGTAACTATTTTAATATAAATATTTGTTTTAAATTGCTAACAAAAAGCTCATTCGAATTGCAAACTTGTAACTCGAGTGTGGTTTTTTACTTGAGTGAGATTTTTTTACTCGAGTGACTCGAAAACTCGAGTATGACTCGAGTGATATAGATAAATTGCTCGAATGACTCGAGTCACAAAATACTATTCGAGTCGCATCACTAATTATTTTGCGAAATAAGTTGACAAATAAAGTGTTGCTAGGTATTAACTAAATTTATTAATCGTGTGGAGAATATGTCAATACTATTTACTGTAAATACGCTACGGGCTGTAAAATTTTCATAGAGGCCACATTGAGGGATTTCTCATCAAAATAATTTTTGTGTGGGTTTTTAAAACGGGAAATGTTTAACGGCTTTCTGAGTATATTACATTCTGCTTAATTTCTGAAAAAAATATCACACCTTTATTAATTTCGATGGTTAATTTAATATTTCGAAATAAAGTAAAGTTACGATGTATCGCAAATCTTTTTTTAAAACCAGTACCTAAATTATTATTTTATTTCATAAAATTAAAAACATATTCGCATTATTCTGTACCTCAAGTATGTTACATAAGAAAAGTCAATTTCCTCTTTAAGGTTTTTTTCCTTTATGAACCTGGAGATTATTGAGGTTTTTAAATTATTTTTAGGGTATAAACAGATACGAATCTGGCAATATTATATGTATGCAAGGAAAATGCAAATTACATTTTTCGTCCATCCGCTCCCCTCCTCTATTTCCTTGTTCTTTACTTTTAATCTATGTTTGTGTATGTTTACGATAACATTCAAACTGTAATTTGATTTCATTGTGTAGTTAGTCGTAATTATAATTACTCTCTAATTGCAAGTCCATTGAACAAAGAAGCAAACCAAATTTCTTGCATATTATATCGATAAATAAGTGGCTTAATCATCTGACGGTTGTTTTATAAACGAGAGCGCTACTTGTCTGCGAAGAAAATTTACCTAATAAAAATGTTTTTCTTGTACATTTTACTAATGTTAGGGGTGTGTTGCGTTAACATTAATGCAAAAGCTGGTCCTGGCTATGACTGTCCCTACTGTCAGCCTGAACAAGTTCACATTGCGTTTGGATGTAAGTATTGAATAATATTTTTTCTATTCTAACATTTTTTTTGTGCGCAGTCGAATATGGTTTTGCTGGAAAATTATGAAATGTTTCTAAAATCATAAATTGTCTCTTTAAACCGAGTGTAAAGTATCGCGATTTATCTATTTAATTTTATTCTGTTTTTTGCGTTACGGACTTTTTATACCCCATTGTCGATTTTTTATTCCTTTAAGGTGCTTTTAAGGTTTACAGACATAACGTTTGGAGCAAGAAGTCTGCCTACGTAGTTTCGGTTTTTGTAACATACATGAATATAATATCTATGTCTCTGAGACAATGAATGCTTAATGTGATAAGGTTTACAGCATATTTTTACCTAACTCACACTGTAACAGGAAAATTATTTTAAATACTTGCAAGGTTCTATCATGCGTTATATTGATAGTTTATTTTATCATTGTTAACTAAATTATTAGCACTCATTGTGTAGGTGTCCATAGATCACATATTTTATTTTATATAACTGTAATTGAGCATTCAATCCACTTGACATTTAGTGGTCGATGTCATCCTGGATACACACTGCTGTGGTGTTACCCGCCATGCCTTGTACAAACATGTTGTGTTTATACGAATCACAACAGAACAGAGGGAGAGCTCAAGTGCTGTGTTCACATTGGTGCTACAAGACTGTGGGTGGACACAACTGCTGTGTATTCCTAGACTTGGATTCTCAAAGATTCAACATTCATGTGAATTGTCGATTCATTGAATATCTAAAAACATGCTTATTTTTCGCTTCAATGTCATAAACACAGATTTTTTATTTTTTTTGTTTTATACATTTGGTTTTAGGATGTATATATAATTTACATATTTTAAAACTTCATATAATTTTATTAGTAGGTATTCATTGGTTTTATGCTTATCGTTATTTAATTCTTTTTTTTTAAATAACATAATAACCATTTTGAGTTAAAAAATTTACAATATAAAATATTTCATCAGCTTTGAGTGTTTTGTAGGCCTGTTGGAAAAAGTCAGCTGAAAAAAACATCTCAACATAGTAATGTGTAGTATAAACACAAGGACTGTTGATTAGAAATCATAATGCGGAGGTCAAAACATGTTTGTTAATGATAACCCAGCAGTGGGTGAATAATAATAATGATATTAGCTCACGACAACGAGCGGATGAACTCCTGGCAGATAATACAATTGCAAACATTAATAATATGAAGTTTGTTTTACATACATGCAAAACAAGTAATGTTTAATTATAGGGCAATTGGAATAATGAGATTATATTATGCACGAATGTTAACCCACCGCCTTGCTGTAAAAAATGAGTTAAGGTGCTTTACATAGTACACTAGTACACTAAAGTAGTGGTTATCATATTTTAAAATTATTTTTGGTTGTTAATATTATACTACAATGGCTATAATTAGGCCATGGATATGGTCGCTAGATAAAAAATCTACCTCAATAGATCAAATCAGTAGTATTTTCTTTCAACAAACAAACAGACAACATTTCAGATTTATGCAATAGTGCAATACCGAATTCTATGATTTATTTTACATTACGCGGCTACAGTATTAACTCTGATTGACTGATGACTAATTGTCAATTAGCTCTGGATACAGCTGGAATCCCAAAATAATGGGGCTTCCATGCAAATAAACAGAAATAAGTATTATTAACTAGAATTTCTATGTCAAAATTAAATTATCAATGGGAACAAACTATAATACTCCTCATTAACACTCTTGTGTATATTTAAGAGTACAAATCATCTTTTTTTTTAGCTAAATCAAATGACATAATGGTGACATGGTCAACGTTCAATGACACACAAGAGTCCAGGGTCCAGTATGGCATAGGAGGAATGGATATGGAGGCAGTGGGCACCAGCACTCTGTTTACCGATGGCGGCAAGCTGCAAAGAAGCCAGTGGATCCATAGGGTTCTCTTGCCAGATCTCAAATTTGATACCAGATATGGTTAGCTAATTTATAATGCTTTTTAACACTTGCGTTGCACGTACGAATGTGTATGGATTACGGGCGAACACAATTGCTGTTTCCGTCGGCGCTACGTGACTGAATCGGTCATTACGTCTATATATTCGTGGACGCTACACTGATGCTAAAAAATACAATATTTTTGTGAATTTTCCGCGCATTCCCGGTCTAGACTAAATAGCTCCAGTTTAGTGTTCCGCCTCCCGCAATCCTAACTCGACGTTATATTAACTCGTTGAACAATGACGCGCTCATATGAGCGAAGAAGAGTGGCACACAAGCATACTGGTTACCTAATATTAGGTGGTGGCTACAGCTCTTGGATGTCATGGACATCAACATAAAACTTCAAAAAAGACTGAAGTACTATTTGAGGTCTTATAGAAGTGCATAGCTAATCCTGGGAACTGAGATGGTTGTCTCACTTCTATATGGAAATTACGCTTTTCTTACCAATAGACTACAGTTGTTTTACGGTAGCAAACTCATTTATTTATCAACCACTTTGTATGAAACAAACACAAATTGTTAAGTGAAGCTTAATTATATATTAGTGAAAATACATTTTTTTCTCCAATCCTTAAATGAACATGATCCAACACGCAGTTAACAGCTTTTTTAATTATTTACTTTCAGTGTACCACGCTGGGTCGGAATATGGGTGGTCGGAGCTGTTCTCCTTCAAGACCCCGCCGCAGGGCGAAGACTGGGTGGTCCGAGCTGCCATATATGGGGACATGGGAAACAAGAACGCACATGTTAGGAACTTTTTTATTTTCTTTTTAGCCGATAGAAATAGTAAGTGATAATGTAGGCTATAGGTGGCATGTGGTAGGGTACAAGTGGTTTGAGAAAGGAGGTTTCACCATCACACTTATTTAAAAAAATAAAATTCGGATTTTACTAACAATTGTATTTATTGTAGATATTCACTACGTACAACCTTTTCTTACAAGGGTCCCACTTGAATGACTTCTTGTCTGTCCAAGTGGGAATTATGTTGCCAGTATAAAAACCCCCTAGGGAAAGATTACCCTGAATGATTGGACTTCTTAACATTTGATTGACTTAACAGTTAATTATTTAGTGTCAGTGTTACCAGAATTTTACTGAAATATTGGTTGCATTAAATATTATAAATAATGTCAATTTTTAAAATGAACACACAATCTGCCGTGAATCAAAACTTGTGTTTCGTTTAGATGCGAAGCAGGTTATTTTCTACAGTAGCAACTCATCTACATATGAGTCCAGTGGATGTCCATGGGAATCCACATACAGGGATACATACATACATACAAGATGTCGTGCACGGTCGTTTGCTATTTTTTCAACGTGCCTAGATATGGCACAGAAAGAAATATTTCATTGAAAATTATTAAATGTTCACAGTCGCTCTCGTATCTGCAAGACGAGGCTGAACGCGACCACTTCGACGTGATCCTGCACGTGGGCGACTTCGCGTACGACATGGACACAGACGACGCGCGCTTCGGGGACCAGTTCATGCGGCAGCTGCAGCCGCTCGCGTCTCTCGTGCCCTACATGACCTGCCCCGGGAACCACGAGGAGAAGTAGTCAGTATAATAGTAAAATTATTATCATGCATGCATGTACGCACGCACGCACAACACGTGCGCACACGCATGCACGCCATACGCACAATGAAACCTACTCTATACATACACGCACAAAGTCGGACACGCTTTGTTTTATATAGGAATTGGTCATGTAAATCTGTTGTTCCGTTGCGTTATTTAAACTCAAACGCGATAACTTTACTGGATATTGGTGAGAATTTGGATATCATGCTTACGGTCAAGATACCTACAACTAAATGTCACTTCCATGCCTTCAACAACTATGATGACCTTGAAGCAGTTGGAACTACTTAGAAGCCGGAATGCTACAGACAGACAGATACACACTTATATATTTTTTGTATCCGAGGTTTTTTATTTGACAAAAGTAGCAAACGAGCATGCAGGTCCCCTGATATTTAGTCGTTGCTTATGGAAACACACACAAAAGGTCGTATGGGCCTAAAGTCGTATCCGAGTTCATACGTAAATGTGTTGCTACTATTGAGGACTAAGACGGTCGCCTCACATGTAGCGATCGCACCTTTACCTCAAGAGACTAGAACAGTAGATTTTATGGTGAATGTGGAAATCATCAAATGATCTCCTCCGTCTCCCGGCTAAGCAAGACGAAAGGGTATGTCTGATTTTTATCGTCTAAAAATACACCCTATTCCAGCTCAGTCCTTAAGTTTCTAGGACCACAGGATCCCAAACAGAACGGGCAGAGATCGGTCCGTCATTATGCCACGACGAACCCCAGCGAGTGTTGCCTCTATGAGAAGTGCACGTAGAATACTAAGCGCCGCAATCTCGGGCCCTGTTATTAGTTTGATCGGAAGGCATATTGCCTATAGTACAATGTCCGAGGGCTCTCTCTCGGGTGGCCGGTGGTCATAACGGCCACTGCAATCACCTTAGGTAGTAGTCTCACCCTCTCCACTTACTCTTTTGCACTCATTATCCGGTGGTACTTCCCCGGTTGCAGCAACTTCAGCAACTACCGCGCGCGGTTCTCGATGCCGGGCGGGCACGACAGCATGTTCTACTCGTTCGACCTCGGGCCCGTGCACTTCGTGTCCATCTCCACGGAGTTCTACTACTTCCTCAACTACGGCCTCAAGATGCTGGTCAACCAGTACGAGTGGCTGCGGCGGGACCTCGCCGAGGCCAACCGTCCTGAGAACAGGTATGTCCTTTTTACGTTAACTACACACGTGGCACGGCGGTTACCATACCGGTTTCACACGCAGTGTCTCTGGTTCGATTCTCAGACAAGCAGACAACTGAATTTTACACACAGAAGGTTCCGGGTTTGATTTCTGACCAAGCACACATATGAATGTGATATTTTTTTTATTACGCTTTCTACACCCTACACAAGGAAACATCTTGAATGCCATGGACGCACATAGCACGCCAAATAGAATATCGGCTTGGCTGGGAATCGAACCCAGATCTTTGGGTTTTACTTATTGCATATTCAAGGATAAACGTACTTAAGGAATAAATCAGTCCAGTCCACACATACACTTTTGTTACGTACAATTTGTATAGGATCTTTTTTACGTATTACAAATACTTTTTGCACATTTGACACCATTTATTCATATTTACCATTGCTATTCCACCATTTGTATCTCCTGCTATCCCACCAACGGCACTTCCCGCTATCTCACCATCAGTACTTCCTGTCTTCTCCCCATCTATCCAGATTTTCGTTTGTAACTGTCCCTATTTTTTAAGCCTGTAATTAAAAAAAAATACAAACATAACAATCGTTTGAATTGTGAATTATGGTCTTCAATTTTTACAAAAATAGTAAGAGGGTTTGTTAGTTTTTCCATTTTCCGGGCAATTATTCTAAGTTTTTCTTTGTCTATAATCATCATTCGGATTATTAACACTAACACTTTGCCTGCGGCCCTCGAATTGCGGACTAGCTTGCGGCCGGCTGGCACAGCATTGTAGTAGCGAGCGCTACGTGCTTGCGGCGTTCGCGGGTGTACTGTCATTTTTTCTGTACGAGCTTACGGCCGCACGAGACCGAGGTGTGTTCGACTGATTATGCGTCCTAGTAGTGCCAGTGCAATCTAATACACGATATAGTCACAGAGTCGACAATCATTGAACCACGGAATAGATGCGAGGTATTTGATTGTTTTATGACCTTAGCGGACTCGCCAGCTTTATTGTTTGCGGACACTGCAATTATACTTTAGTCTTCTATGATGAGAGAGCTAGTAGGAATTGTATCATACCTGTGTTATTTTGTTACCATGACGTGCAACGAATATATATAAAAGGTACGAATTTCTTGGTATTTTCACAGCGGCACTCGAAGAATTAGATATCTCGATAAGTAGATAACAACTTCCTCTAATATTAGTTTCCTATTCCGCAAGAGGTTATACAGAAAATGTGTCTTGGGCGTCATTAACACTTTCCCTACGGCATACAACGTTACTTGGCGCAATACGCCTGCGACCTGTGTGGGTTACCGACGAGCACAAGTGTTAAGCCGCGAGCGCTCGGCCGACAGGCGGCGGCGGCCGTGGCTCGTGCTGTTCGGCCACCGCCCCATGTACTGCAGCGACGTCGGCGACGACTGCTGGGACCACTACCTGCCCAACCGCGTCGGCTTGCCGCAGTACGGCTGTGGTGAGTCCCCTCCCCCCACCTCGCCCACCGCTACCCACCCTGCACCCCACCCCTCGGCGGCCACTCGTGTTAGGCATTAGCGTATATATTTTTTTCAAACGCCACTTTCTGACAGAGACATTTTATAACATAATTGTTTGCAAGAATGCAGTCATTTGAAAGTACACACACGCGCCTTGCCGTAGGGCATTGTTCACAACAATATCATTGCATGATGTTTTACAGTAATCAAATGGATGATGTAATGTTACATGACAAACAGACAAAAATGTATTCATTTTTGTATATATATAATTTCTTAATTATGTATGTATACAATATGTGTAAATGAATTAAAGGTATAAAGAATACTAAAATTCTAGTCGCTTGGTCAAATGCTGTAACTCCGTCACGCCATGAGATTTCTACTTTAAGATTGTTGCTTCTTTAAGAAAGAGCTCACGCAAAGACGGAATTCTCAAGGCCCGAATTATCATAACTGGGTATTGGAACATATCACAAGATATGTAAAATTAACAGGATGTCTTTGTTATCATGCGATCGCTCGCTGAGAGTTTGGCACAGAATTTGACGAGTAGGAGGATAGGTCTGTCCTGTTACATAATATGATTGTTCGTCACGAAGAGTTCGGCGCAGATGTGTAATAAATAAGAGCATTTGACGTCCCGCTCCTGTTGCGGCAGTTGCTCAGAGTAAGGTTATGAAACACAGCTTATGAAAAATAGGAGGGTAGGATATGTTTACTGTATAATGCGGCAGTCGGTCGTTTACAGTTGGGCACAAATCATATGAAAAGTAGGAGGGTAGTTTTCGTTTATTGTGCCCGTTTATGAGATGAGAATTGGGCACAGTGCTAAATAGAAATATTAGGATAGGATTGTTCTGTCATATAATGTGGTAGCGTGGTGACGAGTGGCCGCCGGTGGGTTGCAGGGCGCGGCGGCCGTGGCTCGTGCTGTTCGGCCACCGCCCCATGTACTGCAGCAACTCGGACGACATCGACTGCAGCGTCGAATACACTCGGAAGGGGCTGCCGTTCCTCGGCTTGTATAGTAAGTCTTCGTCTTTTTTATGTAAGAAGAGTAGCAAACGAGCATGCAAACCACTTGGTGTTAAGTAATCGCAGCCCATAGACATCCACAAACACGACTGAAATCCTATCTGAGCTCGAACGTAGATACGTTGCTACTCCTGAGGACTAAGATGGTCTGTTCGCTTAAAAGTGTAGCCGGCAACCGCACCCCACCAACCGAAACACAAGTAATGCTTTATGGCGGATTCTATCGGTACCTCCCCGGTCGAACTTTAGTTCTCCCACCTTTAGAATATATCTATTCGTCATTTTGTGAACAATAAGCAAACGAGCGTACACGCCATCTGATGTTAAGTAGTCACTGCAATCCATGAATATCCATGTCCACCATCAAACAGTACTAAAGTCCTGTCTGACATCGTGTAGATTTGTGGCTACTCCTGAGGACTCTTACTGTCAGCCTGGACACGTTCACATTGCGTTTGGATGTAAGTATTTTATAATATTTACTATTTACATGTTGTTATTAACGTTTTTCAATGCGCAATCGAATATGTCTTTGTTACTATAAGTCTTGTGAGAGGTTAATACTGATAGACCCAGAGATCAACGCACAGCCGAAGCCGTTGAACTTAGTACCTGATTTTTTATTGATTGGTTCTTTATACAGCATAAGTGGGTATTAAAAAAGAAATTTAGGAAATTTCACTTCTACAAGAAAACAACTTCTTTAAGAAAAAAGCTATGAAAGTTAGCAAGTATATAAAAATGACGTACAATGAAATTTCAGGCAAGTCGAAGCGAAACGAATTGTCTACTCAAATGTAATGACTATAGCAAATATTGGCTACTCCGAGCGATTGTTTGAACAAATGTTTACCGTGACTGAAGGTCTGGAGCCGCTGCTGAAGGAGTTCGGCGTGGACCTGGTGGTGTGGGCGCACGAGCACTCGTACGAGCGCACGTGGCCGCTCTACGACCAGCGCGTCTACAACGGCTCCTACGACCACCCTTACGTTGACCCCGGGTGAGTACACACACACACACACGCACACACACATCTTTTTTAAAACTTTTTCTCAGTTCACACTTTTCTTTCTTTTTCTTAATCTATCTCTCTCTTTGTTCTCGTTTTCTCTATTTTTATTCCTTTCTCTTTTTCCTTATATTTCTTTATCATATATGAGGGCACGTGCTACTCATTTACAACAGACGCTCTCATTCCATCACAAACAAACATACACACACATACACACAAAGTCTCAGTGGTTTAATGATTGATTAATTGGGGCTAGTAGCATATCTCCACACTACACTTCCCCATTTCGTTCGTCCTTTCGTTCTTAATGTAGGTATATATATACACTTATACAACGTTTCTTCTTCGTCCTTCGGGGGAGCTCCCTCGCGGTAACTCCGGGGCGACCGCGAGTAGGATTTCCCTATTTGGGGACAGTCCCAGGTCTCAGTCCCAGCAGAGAACGGTCAACTTCAGGTGGGCGGCACACTTGCTGTTTTAAGTACACTAAAATAAATTGAACAGCCTTTTAACCTTCGGTTGATTTTTCAATTGTGTGTCTTTGGAATTTATAACACTAATGAATTATTTCGCTGTCTGTCTGTCATATCAAAATAATAGCTTTTTAATAAGCATGTGATAGTATATGCGGTACATATTATAATAAGAACGCGATTTTTTTTGTCTGTCTGTCTGTTTGTTCCGGGTAATCTCCGAAATGGCTGAACAGATTATGACAGGACAAGGAAGTAACTAACGCTACATTTATTTTAGAACACGCGAACGAAGAAAAGGTGGTAGAGCTGTTAGAGCTCGCCCGGGCTGGCACCACCGCCACCCTCATAACCCGCCGTAAAGCAACATGTTCTTCATGTATTGTGTTTCGGTTGGGGAGCTGTGCTTGCCGGATACACATTATTGGAGGC
>DWON01003945.1:0-17077 GCA_018251015.1 Phocides pigmalion okeechobee | reverse complement strand
ATTGGCAATTAAAAATCAAAAATCGCTAATCGTGAGTGTCCGTTATATAATATAATGTATGAATTCCGCCATAATATCAGTTTAAAATCCTGTAACGTACTTTTTCTTCTACTTTCTTTATCTAAAAGTTAAACCTTGTTTTTTTTGTATGCCTTTAACGCAAACACATCTAGTTTAATCTACCTCGAGTTTTGTACACAGGGTCTGTAATTCTGATCTCTTTATAGGCTATGTATTCATGCTATATTATATTTCAAATCAGCAATAACCATTTCTAGTTAAGATAATTGGATTTTTAAGCCAGCTTATCGCGGCCAGACGCCGGATAACGTTCATATTACATAACAGTAAACAGGTTGCGATACCTATACTACTTAACTTATACTATGACATACAGTACAATACAAAAAAGTATTTATTGTATTGTATAAATAAATATAAAAATATGTGATTGAAAAGATTGCATGTTTAATAGCCCTCAGGAATACAAACAAAACTACATTCAACTTCAGATAAGACTTCTATCCTGGTCGAGAACGTACGTGGATGTGCATCGCCTGCATGGACGTTTACTATTCTAAATTAAAAAATAATACAAGTATGTGTGTACGTGTACAGAGTGAGAGAAGAATATTTAAACTTGGTGTGAACAATGTGGTTACTAGGATAGGAGTACCGTATAAGCGTCGTCACGGCAATCGAAATGCGCTTTAGGTCAGACCACCGTTACCCAGAGATTCCTCGGCGTTTCCTAAATACGTATATTATACGCTGGCACGAATGCAAATTAGGCTGTATGTAGGTGAATCGCTGGCATTGATACTCGCCGGTGACAAGTCATTCGCAGGAAAAAGGTTATTACGTTGATAGCCTGCTACTTGCAATGTATATTACTCCGAGATTAGTTTCGCAATGGACATAGTTGTGCGTTAATAAATCTTGTAGTATATAAAATTTTGTCGTTGTATTGTATAGGTATTTATCCAGAACAAACGTTGAAGAAAAGGTTTATGGGGTATGAAGAATTTATTAAAAATATTTAGCTGTTTCTATTTCTGCTCGATTAATAAGGTTATTTGTAAATGGTTAAAAATTTACGCATGTCATCAATTTTAGATTAGACCGCTATTTGATTTAGTTGGTTATGGCGGCATGGGCGGCAATGACTACTCAAAATTAGGTTGAACGTTTCCTTACTCTATCGCATAAAAAACGCTAAGCATTGCGGTTGTCTTATCGTAGTGATTTAAAAACTCCCGACGGATGAGATGGCAATCTTATTAAAAAGTAGCAGTTTATCGACACCAACCGTTAATTTTGCAGGTAGCAGTTTGTATCGATAAACTACTACCTAATTTCGAATCTGTAGGTAAACGCAATTGGCACAGCGTAGTTTTAGTATTGCATCAGTGTCGTTTGTTGCCGATGTGGGCCTAAACGTACTAGAAAGGTAATACCAGTGCCACGAATATTGCGTTTGTTACAGCTGCTTATTAACTGCATGGATTAATACGGTTAAAACTACTGAGAATTTGTTAATAGTTATGATAAGGTGAATCAACATTGGGCGCAGTCGGAAATTGGATGGGTGACCGTCAGCGGCTTATTTCATTAAGAGTCGATTCCAATTGTAATACATAGATGACAGTCATTAAATTGAGGCCTTGAAACTGCTTTGAAAAAATCGGACAGGTGAAATGGAAACTAACCCGTATTTCCAATTGTAGCTCCAGGAGAAGCTTGGTAGAGTACGATCCAGGCCTCCCATTGTTATAGGAAGATACACATACCTGCAGGGGGATATTTTAAGAGTGCAACTAAACTTTATATATTTTTATATCTAATATTGATAGAGTTTTTATACATCATTACTTTTCTGTTTCATCCATTAATGTATTTTTAAAGGATTATTTCTCTTTGAAATATTTTATGCGGCTTGGATTAAGTTTCTACGTACGTCTCAATACCTAAACTAATTAATCTTCATTGTCAGTTATTACGATAGATCTATACAGACAGATAAATGTCATAGATAGAAAGTTTTAATTGTGATTACGACATGCATCTGAGTGTTATTACGACGTCAATTTCAATTTAATCGTCTTTTGTTTGAATGTACTTTTCAACCGACTTCAAAAATATGAAGTTCTCAATTCCTGAGGACATGCATTTTCTTTGGAATCGCTCTTTTTTTGTTGAAATTATGCTAATTCTAAGTTAATTGATAAACGTAAAAATTCCCTTGATTGTCTGCTCAAATGTTTGATTTTGTGACATTTGCGTAATGAAATCACGAAATTTCGGGTAAGATAGCCGTAAGAGGATTGTGGGCCAAATTTTTCTTAAAGAAAAAGTTTGATAATTGAGAACTTTAAGTCGGTATGGGTTAAAATTGAGCATAATTATTATTCTAAATAAACTCAAAGGTTTATAAAATGGAAGAAGAACAAATGTACATCCCATCAGATAGTTACTCCATGGACATTTGTAACCAACTTCATAAAGACCAAGAGTCTCACTTGAAATCGTCTCTCCTGAAGAGGAGGTCGCTTCATTTATAAGTGGGTCGGAACGCGACTACAGCTGTGTAACCTTGCCGGTTGAACCTAATAAGTTGTCTAATTTTGTACAGTTAAGCGGAATAAACAAATCGTTACGAGATTCTGTTGAATATAAAATTTAAAGTTTTATAAAATATTTATGAATGATTTTACAAATAAATTTCATTTCAATTGCTTTAGGTTGATTCTTTAGCAGAACAAATAATGTGTAGACTTTACGTTTACGACTATCGAACCGGATAGCCGTAAAAGCGGCAAACGCCATTCCGAAATCGCATAATTTTGTGGAAACTGGTTGGTTTTGTGTAGCGGCGTTTGGTAAGGTTGATAAACAGAGAGGAACAGAAATAACAGCGTGTTCACGTTCAATGAAGTGAATTACGCCAATTCGAAATGTGTCCAATAAATGTTTCCTATTACTCAAGTTTGTTTCTTACTCGTCGGCAATAAAGGTTAGACGACTGTCGGAGAATGAAATGTATTTGTCTGGATGTGCCGACGAATCGAGAGGAACGGAAGGAATCGCTCTAGATAATCGAATTCATTAGTACTCTTTGTATCGTACACAGTGCGGAAAGGTTGGCTGGCTCTGGTCGCTTATCTATTTATCATCAGCGACATGTCTCGTAAATCAACAAGGCCTGTTGTTGCTTGCTCAGCGATAGTATGGTTGATATAGGAACTGGATGTGTGTCTAATGTCTCTAATGCTTTATGTTGCAAATGGAATGCCTTCTCCGGTATGTGGCAGTATGTGTTAATTTAGCGAATCAGCGTGATCGTGATGGATAGGCTCGGGGATGCCTGTATCAAGCTATTATGTAACCAACTACTGGTATATGGTTCATGTAACCCAATGTTATTGTACTCATGTATGGAATCTATCAGCTTTAAGTATTTGACACTTAAGACTTAATATAATTATTATAATTAAAATAAATTCATCATATTGATATTTTTTATCAAATTCAGAAATCAAATGCAAAAATATTGAAATTGACAAAACAAATATTGCGATCCTGCCAGGATTCGAACCTGGAATCTTCTGATCCGTAGTCAGACGCGTTATCCGTTGCGCCACAGGACCGATAGAGCAAAGGACAAAAAACCACTACATACCAATTGGTACGTTCTATGCAATACGTATGTATCAAATGAACTTAAAAAACATGAAGGTTACATAATGTACCATGTGATTATACTATATCGTCAACATTGCAAGGAATATACACATTCTGCTTTATATATAAGTAGAAATCATACATTTATAGCAAAATGTTGATTTTAATAACTGATCATCATTGACTGTGGTTTTCATTAACAAATTAAAAACTGTATTTTGAAAGCAACCTTAGAAGAAACAGTTAATCATATTTATGTTTTTTATTAAACCATAAGGGATGACCGTTTACATTATAAATATTAATAAACGAATTTTACTCCTAGGCGTTTGTCATTAAGTACATAGTATCGACTTCGAGTGTATTTTAAATACTTACTCAGAAATTCGTATTATTTTGAAATAAAATATAGCCTATATGTGTATCTAGAACATATCTACATATCAATTAAAACTTAAATCCGATACCGTTAATGAGTTAAAATGTATAAAACACGAAAAAATTCCAACTTTCGCGATCAAAACATTATAACATAAGATAGTCATTAGCATGTGCCCATTAGCGGTTTAGCTCTGAAGACGAATGCCACTTAAGCCTACTCTGTATAGTTCTAAAACAATAGTTGTAAGCATTGCTCAATTTGCAAAGATGAGGAGTAAACCGGCGTCCCACTTCTCATCTAGTGGAATTATTTGTAGTGTTTCAGCTAATGCTAACGACTGGTTGTGTTGAAAGTGCGCACGCGAGCCGCGCCGTGTGACCCCCTTAGCCGTAACGGACTAGTAACCGTTGTATGTGCGCGTTCGACAGATGCCTCGCTTTGTGGTATTTGACGCTGTTATATAAGAAAACAAACATTTTGTAAGTCGATAATAATCTTCATTCACTTCTACTATCCAACTTCGGCCAGGTTTCTACAACCGAACTTCAGCTACGTTTGTAGAAAGTAGAGTGAGAGAGAATGAGAGAGAGAGAAATAGAGAGAAAGAGAGAGAGAATGTGGATTGATCTTAAAACTAGTCTCAAGTGTGAAATGAATGCGTTTCGAATATAAGCCAATTTTAAAATATAACAACGAACGTGATGATGATGGTAATGAACATGATGGTAATAATGATATCGGTGATGGTGACATTCTTCTCGTCGTACCTGATGACGGCGGCATATCCGACCTACATGATACGTCTGCTTGTACTTGAAATGAGTCGCAAAACATACTTACTTTTTAATACTCTGATACATTTCGCTCAGTAGAATATCGATATAAATTATACACACTTATTAGGTTAAATAATAGCAAATAAACACGTGGTTTTATAAAAAAAAACTAAAGTTTACTATAGTTAAATGAGTCTTAAAACATACATTTTCAATGTTCTGTTACCTTTGGTAAAGTATAATATGATACTTTTTAAGTTATTAAAATACTAAAAAACACGGTTATTTTATAAAAATACTAAGGTCTACTATCACAAGATGACTTTTAAGACATAATTTTACTTTTGTATGTCAATTACATCAAGTTATACATAAAATACTTAATAATTAATTAAATTAAAAACTTTTCAAGATAATTCGACATGCTAACTGTGTCCTGAGGTTACATCCGTGTTATAATCCCGACCTTTAGTATTACACCACCTGCCCCCATCTAAGTCATGTCTTCGTTCCAACCTTTTATGCGAGATAGCAGCCTATATACATCTACATACAACCACAAACACGACTCGAATCCTATCTGAGCTCGAACGTATGTAGATACGTTGCTACTCCTGAGGACTAAGATGGTCGTATCGCACCAAAGTGTACCTTGCAACCGCACCTCTCTGATCAAAACACAAGTAATCTTTTACGACGGATTATGAGGGCGGCGGTGGTACCTTCCAGGTCGAACGATAGTTCGCTCCACCTTTCAATACCTAATATTTGTATGGTCATTACTCCGCTCTTAAGGATTGCAGCAAGGATGTCACGTGGTCTTTAAAACCGCCCTCAATAAAGTGCTTATTAATATCACGACTTTCTTTAAATCTGCTCGATATTCCCAGACATTAACACTTCAGCGTCATATAATTACTACAGATATTTACAAGCTTTACAGCAGATTGCAAAATAAACTAATTTGTGAATGTGGGTCAATTTCATACGTGCAATTGCTTTCTTATTTAAATTTAAAACTGTACATTAATTTGGTTTCTTTTTGAATCAACTAGATATTTATTAAACATGAACAGGTTAATCAAGTTTGGTAACTGATTTAGGTGACACACGAAATTAAAACTAGTATTTATTATGTGCTGCAACCTCTAGCAGGTAGGTATTGACAAGTCATATGAGTTTTTGGAGTACAACAATTTAGAGTCGTTTAACTAGGTTTTGGCGCGTAACAGAAAAGTTTGTGTCATTGGCCACTGGCCATTGGCAACATCACTGTCGAATGACAGTTGACGTTCGGAAAATACACGTCACCTCAAGTTCTGTAAACCAGTTTCAAGTTAGTTAATATAACACTGTTTATTGAAAATACACACTTCTAATAACATATTTTTGGACTTGTTATTATTTCTACATAATGTCTTCTGTTCGTCATACGATATGTTCGTCTTCCAAGGTTTGAACCTAGATTATGTGCACGGTGTAAGACGACCCAGGTGTCAATGTCATTTTAAAAATACTAACTTTCAAATAAACCATGACACTTTTGCTGTTTATTGTCTATACATATTATTTTAATACTTTTCTTTATTTCAATGTCTATAGTATAGCATAGTGGTAATAACATGGTAATATGAACATCCGTTTCGTTTCAAGGATATTGCAGGTTTAAATAAGGGATAAAGCAGGACGTAGGTAGGTTTTAAGTCCTACTTTTAAGTCCCACACGACTGGGAAAGGTCAGTAGCATACTCGACGATGCTCAAATGCGGGTTGGTGATGATATCTAAGTGTGACTTATGTAGAACTATACAACTTACGATAGACTTACAATATAACCAGTAGTAGACTTCTAATAAAATGTGACATTTACACAAATTCAAAGAACATACCTCCATTACTTTCGTGGTCATACAGAATTATATAAATCACATTTTATTACGTAGACATAATTTAATTTTTAATTTTTAGTTATTTATTTTTTATATTAATGCGATTATAGTTACCTTAGTTGAAAATTACAGATTTTTGTAACGTGAGCGGGAATTTAAAATGATTATTGATAATAATTCCATTGACATGCGGGTCATTTGTGAAAGTATAGTCATGTAATTTGTGAAAATAGAAATTGTGTTGAATATATTTATTGGAGTTTATGACAAGCAATAAAAAAGTAAAATGATGATTCAATAGTTTTCTAAAGATATAGTAATAGTTTCCGACAATACTTTCATTCTCTAATATAAATACTGTTTATGCAGTGTTTCAGTTACTTTTTTATACTTCGTTAATTTAATTAGCGTGACATTTTGTCTACTAACATAATAAGAGAAAACTCCATACATAATTTTAACTGATTTATACATTTTTAACTGTATCCAAGATCCTAACATAATTATTATTTTAATACCAATTTTCGTAAACATCATCTAATTTTAATATCAGAAAATAAGAATTTAGTCATTGAGATTTGTGGAGGAAGTTTAGTTAATATTCAACTGTGTCCATTTTAGCTTTCATTTTGATAATAACAGATTAGTTTCGGATAATAAGGAAAAAAATGTTTTATATTCAAATTTACAGAATTTTGTGACAGTTCTTACATGATGCGCTAACCTACTTTTACGTACGTATATACGTGCTAAATCTGTGGCAAACATATGTGAACGGTATTAAAGGAAAATTCCTTTAGTTTGAATTAGCTTTTAACATCGAAAGTCACCCTTGACGGAGACAGGGGTTGTGTAGAACAGAGCAGAACTCAAGCACAGATAATGTGAGGATAATGTATTGTATAATGTCCCTCTCAGGCACGGCCACGACCGGTTAGACATCGACAAGATGGTGTGCTCGAATGTCCCCGTTTGCCTTGCCGTGCTTATTACTAGTATTGTTTGTGTATGATTTGTGTCCAATCCATTTTAACCCAACTATACCAGAAGTAGAGGACAATTTTTCTTATGTATGTATGGTATTTATGTATGCCTAATATTCCAACATATTCTGTAACTTAAACAGCTTGAGTGATTTTAACATAAACAGTGTCTTTAGATTTATTTTATTGTTGAGATTTTTAAAATTCAATATTAAATGAAATGAACACCTTACAAATAGAATGTGTAACGTAAAGAAAGTCGTTATATTCATTATGTTGAGTGGTATTAATAGTTTATTTTAGTACAGCTGCAATGGAAAAATTACAACGGAGATACTGATAAAAACACCAACTTAACATTTTTTGTTTGACCGAAGCCTAAATTTGAATACAAAGGCTTGAAAGTTTATATTTTTTGTCTGATGTCATCGAATCATGACGAGAATACATTTGTAACCAGTGATAAAGCTCAAGCGCGTTGATGTCTTCGCTTTGATATCGCGATCGTTAGCTTTTTACAATTGAACTTGTCGCTAACCATTTATTAAGGCTCGCGCATAAAGAAAGCGTCGTAAATGAGCTGAAAGGAGATAATATACAAAACATCAGTCATAAAAGCGTCGGAAGAAAGTTGCCCAACGGTCCGAAAGCGGTCTCACGAGATTGGAATTTTGGTCGGTCTGACACAGAGCGGGCGCGCCCACCTGCCAGCTACACCACACCTGAACCAAAAGTGTGTCAACAACGACTGACTCTTCGAACTCGACGATCGATCGTCAGAACTTTCACATTACCTTAAATTAACACTCGACTGAGCGCTCGCACTGATACGTCTAAACTATAACATGCATATTGGCGTTCCAGTCCGAGCTGGGTTGGAAGTGACTAAAAAATGAAGACACAAACCTTTTGCACGCCGCGGGGCGTTCCAAATCAGAAATCCGGTTATGCACTATCAGGGGTTGGGGTTAACGCACGAACACTGCGCTGTATCACTAACTCACCACACTAGAGTCACAAGGTCTGCCGCATTGTCGGCAGCCGGTGCGGTCGCGACGGCCGCCAGGTCACCACTGACTGAGGCTTTCTTCGAGACGACACGCGCGGGCGCAGGTAAGAATGAGACTACGCCGCCTGCACACAACGACACCGTTAGCTGTTTCTGTGTGCTCGTTCTGTCGGCCAGCGACACGGCATAACACAGTGCCACTTATTATTATTTTAATAACACTATAATTGGCCTAAAATGAGCAGGGTTTCTGGTGCAACAAAAGAAACCGTTTATTAATTTTAACATTACGTTTGTTACAAAAAATGTGGAACAAAAGATAGTGATCATGGTAGAGCATCTTTCTGAAGTTTAAGTGGATTGCTCGGGGCCCTTATGATTTTTCAGGCTAATCAAGAAGCTTGACGAGAGGCAAACTTCTTAATAAAAGTTTCCGGAGCTTTTATCCGTATACCACAAAGTCGTAAAGGACGGCGTCGCATGCCTACATTCTTAATGATAAAAGACCCAAATGCAGGAGACAACGGAACGACATTACGTCTGCCTCTGACGTGACATTTGAACTTTAGCTTCTCTGAAACTTTTATCATGATAACGTGAGGCATTTGCATTGTATGAGCGAATGCCGAGGTCGTCTGGAAAATGCTTGTTTAAAATTTTGTGAAGCTCTTCTCCAGGGAAATATAAACTGAATGTCAAAAGTACGAATATGTTTTTTATTTAATAAGGCGTAACATATGTTGCAAATAGTTAAAATGTTGGAAAAGTAAAATTGCCAGCGTTCAAAAAATGTTGGGTTAAATGATCAAAACATTTTATTACACTTGTTCTCTGTATTAAGTACGTAAAGTGGTAGTAATAAGAATTTTAAAACTCCCCTTGTTTACGTAAAACGCTGTCACTGTTAACTTAGGGTACACGATTATATCTTGGGTGTGTGTTTAGTTAACAAACAATAAAAGCAATCCGCTTTAGAACCTTGATAACCATATTTTTTATGGTACAATTCTTTATCAACGTATATAGGGAGGGTCGATTTCAAGCAAACGACAAACACACTTATATAAAAAAATATAAGGCTTTGACAGAAATCTGAATTAATCAATTACTTTATTCTCATATAGTAAAAGTGAGAAGCGAATACAGAATACAAAACACTGATGGATTTGAATAAAGGATTGAAGTTCTATGTAAGGTCCAGACAATACGAACATTGACCATCTCCCTGATGAGTTATCTAGATATGGGAGTTTGGTGCTTTGAAACACAAAGACTCGTAACATCTAATCTTTTCTTGTACTACTGCAAGCAGTACTCGCACTTACTCATTTAGCTGGTTGTTGATAACCACACAAGATGGAAAACCATACATTTCTCATCTACTAAATTTACACGAAATATCAATCGCATTATGATATTTACATTAATATTCTAGAATATCAAAGGGTTGTAGATTGTTGTAAAATGAAGTTTTATGACGTTTGTGATTTAAAAGTTTGAATTTATGCCAGGCCTTTTGCAATTGTGATTTTTCATGCTAGAATTCTACAGAAAGATTCTACAGAAATCCGTGCACGGAGAAGTAAAAAAGCGAGAAATAAAAAAGGGTGCAGCCATACAAACAAATATCTATTGATGCACATTTACACATTTTTAACTATGTATTGACTTGGTCTAGCTTAGGTTCTCGCCTGGGCTTATTTAAAGTGTTTGAGAAAAATTTAAATAAGCAAATATTTTTAAGTTTATTAGTTTTATGTCTGTGTGTATGCGTGTATTCATGAAACATGAATGCTTGCAGACGTGTGTATTTAAGGCCTGAATTGTTAGAATTTTAGTTTACTTTATTTCTTCCTTATAGCTACTATATATAATAAATCACTATTACGTTGATATTACATAAAGTAGGGCAAATAGAAAGGTTTTCCTCCTTAACCTATTTTATTTATCGTATAAGAACACCATAAATTTACATGAGCCTATCAATGGATCTATGAAGTTTCGGTACGTGACTCTTTGGTATTTGGTTTAGCCACTGGCTACATATGGTTCAATTCATGTGGAATTCCTTATACGACGATCCCGTTAGAAGGCCGCGTGATAGACATGACAAATTATTAACCGGAATTCCAACCTTCACATCGCTTGTCGAAACATTCCGTAATTTTGAGTATCGATCAAATTATTCAGATGTTATGTACGTGAATAATTAAACAATATTATGAATTGATATAATTATTGGACTATAGGAAGGTGGGTTTGGATTATTTGGCTCTTGAAAGATCTCTTTTTGTCCGGGGTCATTTTCATGGGAGCAAATAACCACCCTCCATATTATAATATAATGGGAAAACATATTTATATGCCATTTTACTAGTTACAGAACCCATTTATTTGCATTTGGTGTTCAAGCTATCATCAAGCAAAAATACTCATATGCATGACACCCATCAATTTCTTGACCACTCCCGATTGTGCTTAACTTTGTCGATGGATTTGAATTTCGTATCTTTCCGTTAATTTACATCACAAAATTAGTTACCATCACTTAGCTATGACTTTGACAGATGGTCGATCAGTTTAACCAGACAGATTACCGCCACTCTCATAGTCACCGTGAAGGAACTTTTGCGTTTCTGTAGCAGAGATACAGTTGCCAATTACACTTAGAAGGGAGACGACCATTTTAATCAACTGGAGTAGAAAAGCAATCCCGTACATCTTTCTTCTTAAATCAAATCTTTAGATTAAATTTTATACCTGTTTGGCGTTATATGTGGATGTCCACGGATTGCATTGACTACTTACGTGGCTTGCATGCTTCTTTGCTACACATAAAAAATCCTAAAATATACAGAACATTACAAAGGAATTTTTCATTCATTCCTACAAAGAAACTTGACCTTGATTTTACATTACATAAATGTATTTATGAACGATGTATTTGTACATTTCTGTGTAAGAACACACTTTCTCCGCAACGTACCTACACGATGACGTCAGTTTTCCGGTCAGGCGAAGTTTCATTCAGAATATAACATCTCACATATTTGAACATTGAAAACCACTTTCTTTTGTGCAAGGGTGTCTCACCCTGCCTTTAGCGAAATAAGAAATAGAGGGCTAAAAGTATTGAAAAGAAATATGATTGGCGAAAATATATTACGAAGCCAAGTGCTTAAGTAATTGAAGCATATATTCGATAATAATATTCTGAAAGGTCGCAGAGTCAAGACGTGTTGCCAAAAGGAATATTACATTTTTATACTTATCTGCAAACACGTAAAGATAACATTCCTATACTTACATAATAACACTAATCATTATTGAAATACAATGTTTATATTATTCAATAACCTACATAAAATATCTTAAGCCTAACTAAACATTTTACAAATTAAAAATGCCATCCAGAACTCCAGCTTGTGGCGTAGTGCCCAAAATACTGGCACCATCCCTCAAATTTAGTTTTGAATTGTTGTTATAAGTATTGCAAAATATCCAGTAGCTATAGTAATTTGTTAATATTGTTATTAATAACAATTTGTTAATTGCGTTTATTTCAAATATAATGTAATTATTCCAATCATCACTAATCGTTTGTTTCATAACGACGAGTTTTAGTTATGTAATATAAACTTAGAATAATGAAGAAAAGCAATAGATAAATAGGTACTTCTTAGCTTTGACATATTATGTATCAAAATTAGATGTATATTCGGTCAAGTCTAAATCTTCAGCAATACATCTGTTATTGATTTCAGTTAGAACTCTGGTTTCATATGAAGTTGATTACAGCTAGTCATGTACGGCATTGAACACTTATCATCAAGTCGACTGCATGTAGGTTGCTAATGGAATACTTCAATTAAAAAAGTCTTGTCCCTTTTAAATCCCTAGGTAATTAAAAATCGACTTATTGTTTAGTTTTATCTGTCTTATTTTAAACTTACTATGATAATTTACTATCTGACGCAAATTGAATATTATAGGCCAAAAAGTTTAATGCATGTTCAGGAATATTTTTATCTGTTAACCATTTTAGTTTTTTTTTAATTCGATTTTTTTCTGTAATAAGAATTCCTTAGAAATAAATAGGTGTCTGTTTAAAGAATATTCCACTATAATCTTCTTTACTTTGCAGTGATTATGAAGCTATATATTTGGCTATTTTTTTAAATGTCTATTGCATATTTTATCTACACTCTCTCGAAGAAAAATTTAACTTTTTAACTAAGTTTTAACTCTACGCATTCAAAAGATATGATCTCTCGTGTAACATATTTTAATACAAACTAAGCCTTAGAGCAGCGTGGTGGAATATATAGGTCTTCTTCCGTTATTGGGGTGACCAATTCTCAACCATGGGGTATAAAAGTTGCTACATCCAAGTCAACATAACGTATAGGATACTTCCCCTTGATATATCGTATAGTGGTACGTAAATCTGAGGAAGAATCTAAAATCTTTCCATTTTGAAAATATGTGTATCAGGTTAACGACAAACAAGAAAGTAAATGGGTACTGTTTAACTTAAGAGCCATTCAGTAAAGTGTCCTTTGTTTCAAACATCTGTGTCCCCTTTCATTTAGTATACTACTAGTTGGCGATAGTCTGAAAAACTCGGTAACCAATTACTTAACTATTTTGTTTTACTATTTGCTTGAAGGTGTTTTATAACATTATGTGTACTGTGGCAATGTTGAGTAAAAAATATTTCTATTGACTTCAGTGCATGTAAGATACTTGTATGTATTACTTATATGAGAATCTTTCTACGTGGGCTTTCATAAGTAAGGATTTGGCTACAGATATCAATAGGCTGAAAATGTTAACTATGAAGTGGACTGTAAGCTTTATTGTATTTGTTTGCTACTTCCGTGTGCCAAAAGCGTCTAGGACTTACACATGGAAGGTTCTGTATGATTTTTATAACAAATTAATAAGTTTTTTTTTTATGAAACTATAAGCTAACTGTTTTCAATTTTTCCTTTACTCATGTAATATATAGCTTTGCGTCAAAATCTATGATCTTAGTTCCGCGGGTAGCACTAAAAGGAAATTATAATGGTTTACCGAGTGTCAATAAATGCTTTATAAACGGCCGTATCTTTTGATTGCATTGAATTAGAAGTTTGATTATTTCATAGCACTAAAGCTTTGTACATCGAAGAATATTAATATCAAATGAATGCCTCAACGATTTCCTTAGAAAAAGGGTCTTGACAAACAGTCAGGCGGACAACGCCGTGATTGTATAAGGTTTCCTCTTTCCCTTTGAGGTACGGAAACCTAAAAAGTTGTCAGAGACTACAAATCCTTGTTATTATCAACATTCTACATCTTTAACCGTGTACGGGCGCAGTAAACTGTGTAACTTTTACGAAACCAATCTCGATTGAATGTTAATTTCGTGCGAAACACTAGAAACAATTAGTATGGCTGTTCCTACTTTTTTATAGACCATAATTGTTTCCAAGTTCTACTTACTTCCTAGTTTATGTAGAATTTGTTTTTAGTGTGTTTTACATCCATACAAATTCGTATCGACGTGATACGGAGACGAACAAAAGTTACCGATATAACTTTCAAAATTTGCAGGCAGAAGTTGCAGTGGGCAGGTAAGATCGCCCGAAAGACGAACAACCGATGAGGCAGAAAAGTCCTCGTGTGGCGACCACGTCTAGGCAAAAGGAGCACAGGGTGTCCCTAAACCAGGTGGATCGACGATTTGGAAAGGATATACGGTAACTGCTGGATGCACAGGGCACAAAAACGGTCAGAGTGGCGCCTTCTAGGGAAGGCCTATGTCCAGCAGTGGATACATAAAGGCTAGTGGATGTATACATCCATACCTTTCAATATTCAAGAGTAATTGTTCTTTTAAAAATATTTATGAACCCTCAGCTCGATTTACCTTCTATCAAATTATTCTTAAACTCTAACAAGTATCAGAGGGATTTAATGTATTTTTCTAAAAATTTTAAGTGCATTCAGATATCAAAATGTACTGAAGATTTACATACTCGAGGTCGGACTTAAAGAAAAAATGTATATTTACAATGTGAAAGATATCACTTGGTTTGAACGTGGAAATGTATATATATTTTCATGTAAATTTTAACGTGGACGTACATATATGTTTAAAGAGTACTGGGTGAGTCTTTGGTGTATTTAAAAAATACTTTTACCTCACTTGAAAATGTTTGTAATGATATACTTTTGGAGCGGTAAATGACTTAGGAGGTTAGAGAATTCTGGGTTCCAGTGTCGGTAACATTCTTTTGGGTGTTTCTAAAACGACGGTTTAAAATGTCACCTTTTTATCTTTCCTGTTACGTCACAAAAACTCTAAAAGGTAGGTTTATAATAAATACTTTTTAGCGTTAAATGACTTAGTAGATTAGGGAATTCCGTGTTCAAGACTCGTAACATTTTTAGGTGTATTTCTAAAATAAAGTTTTAAATTGTCACTTTTTACGCTTCCTGTTACGTCATAACAATTCCAAAAAGTGGGGTTACAATAAAATCGTTTGAAGCGTTAAATGACTCAGTAGATTAGAAAATTGTGTGTTCTAGTGTCATTAAGATTTTTAACGTATATTAAAAAAAATATAGATATTTTGTTTGATGAGTAGCAAACGAGCATGCAAACCATCTGATGTTATATTTTTGCAGCCCATAGACAATCCACCTACAACCATATACACGACCGAAATCTGAGGACAAAGGACGAAGATGGTCGCCTCGCTTCAAAGTGTAGACGGTAACCGTACCTCTCCAACTGAAAAAAGTACTGTTTTACGGCGGATTATGATTGCGCCGGTGGTACCTCCCCGGTTGAACTAAAGTTCTCCCACGTTTGTAGATTGAGATATGTATATTATTAAATTGACACATTTTTATATTATTTGTTACGTCCTAAGAACTTCAAAAGACACGGTTATAATTACATACCTTGAAGCGCTAAATGACTCAGTAGATTAGGGAATTCTGTGTTTAAGTGTCGGTAACACCTTCGTTTCATTTTGATGTGGTATATAGTACCACATTTTCATTAAACTAATTAAACTGTTAATGTCGTAGTTAATTAACGAACATATGAATTGACATTTCTGTATATTTGCAAGGTTTAAAAGGAGAATTTAAACGTTTTTAATATTAATGAGATAATGCTACAACTGTTTTCTAGTACGTATTACACAAAGCGTATTATTATTTTTGGGAAATCGTACACCAATTGGGTAGTATTTAATACTTTATATTAGGTTCCTTTTAAAAGTTATATGCGAGTCTATAAACTTTATCGTTTGTGGGAGGTAATTTATTATTTTATTTGTCTTTAAGCACATATTTCGTTACGATAAAAATATTGCTTCGGGATGCGAAAACTTCAGCATTTCCATTTAACAAGCGTCTACCTGAGTAGTCCGTGGCATCCTTAAACACGATCTGAAATCAATTTCAAAGAACCGTCGCTAAATATTTACTTTAGGGGAAAGGGTCCCGACTCACCAGTGTTTTGACAGGAACCTTTTATGATATTAAAATCCTTTCAGATGCCGTACATCGGACATCTGTACGGTACCCAAAAGAACATCAGATTATACCGTTCTGTATAATTTTGTTCAAGAGTTTACGGCTTTTAGACATTGTCGAAACAATCAATTTGCTGTTTTTGCTTTAATTTTACGTGAATTCATAATTCTGTAAAAGAAATTTTGTAAACTTTTTATACCTTACAACAAATTATAATAAAAGCCTAAGCTAAACAATCTACAGGGAATGGTCATGCAGGATGGTGCCGAAAACGTTGACCGTATTCTTGGGTTGATTGGTGATCGCAATTCTCTGCGCAGGATATGAACCAGCCCTCATGTCACTATATTTTCTCTGTATATGTAAATTTATTCCTAAAGTATTAAATTGTTGTCTTCTATTAATATAGAACCATGCCTTCGACTTCTATTCATGTGCATGGAAGTTACAGACAATAGGTACATAAATTAAGCGATTGCAAGTTTCATTTGTGAAGGTGCTACTTCTTGTCGCCCGATTTCCCTGTACATTGTATTTGGAAATCGAATGACTTCTTCTAAGAAAACCTAACAATAATTTTATCCGAGGGTTTAGCGAATTTCTCATAATTCGCCGGAAAGCATTACTTGTGTTTTGGTTGAAGAGGTGCGGTTGCCGGCTACACTGAAGCGAGGCGACAATTTTAGTCCTCAGGAGTAGGAACACCTCTACGTTCGAGCTCAAATAGACTTTCGGTCGTGTTTGTGGTTGTACGTGGAAGTCTATGGGCTGCGACTACTTAACATCAGGTGGTTTGCATGCTCGTTTGCTACTCTTCT
>DWON01003944.1:0-17077 GCA_018251015.1 Phocides pigmalion okeechobee | reverse complement strand
AAATAACAAGACATAATCCATACTTTATCCTCAATTTCATTAGATACATGCTCTATAGTCATATAAAAAGAGTGTCGAGAGTTTTTTTCCACCTGCTTTTTTCTCCCGGTCAATTTCAACCAACAGGGCGCTCAAAGCCGATGTACTGATTTTACACTGTACCCTTGACCTGTTCATTAAGTGTATGTAAATATCTTACAATGAAATAAAATATTTGAATTTGAATTTAATCGAAATATATTCTAAAATATTTTATTTTATGTTTTTTTTTAACAATCAATTCTACATTCATAGATCCACATTAGCATTTTTATGTTATCGGTATCTCAATACACACAAAGACAAGTAAACAAAAATCCAGCCCCTGAACAATTTAAATTTAATAAATCGGTAGTTTACCTGGGCGGGAATCGAACTCAGAACCATCATTGTGATAGTGTCAAGCGGCCGTCAAATAGATACATAAACAGATTAACTGTTTCTACATAGTATGTAAAAAGATATAGGTATGAAGTAAACATCGTTTCCTTAAAGTGAGTTGGGATGGGGTCATCCTACGGGAGCAAAACTCGGGAGAGAGCGATACAGGATTAATTAGGGAATACAGGGATACGTGTAGTGGTCTGCGATGCGACGGGTACTGACGAGTGGGAAATACTCATTTTGATTTATTATTTATTTATTTACATTTAACCTAGTGGGCACAGCAAACTTTCTGCACAAAAGTCTGCAATTCACTTTTTTGCAAAATCTATGCCTGGCTAGCTGGCTAGTTAGCTTTGCATCATTTTCCATCGACACTTATTGGGTTTAATTGGGAATCTTAACCATTCTCTGATCCACCTGGAGACACACAAAGAATTTCGTTAAAATCGGTGCAGCCGCATAGGAATAATTATATATATGAAGGTTTCAATAATGAAAATCTTAAAACTAATAACAATTAAAGCCTAATTTAAATAATCTAAAGGAAGTCTGTGCCCATGCGGCATGGTTCCAAAAACGCTAGCTGCTTTTCCGCATTGAATAGCAATCCCAATTCTCTGCGCGAGATATGCACCGGCCTACACACACAGTCGGCGTCGATCAAACGTTGGACTAATTGTTTGAAAATTTAATTTATTTACTTCTGCAATCTTCATTATTCGACATAAAAAAATGGTCCAAAAGGGTGTTTAATTGTAGCAGTTAAACTTGGGCAAATAAATTTATGAAAGTGGTACAAATAGAAAGCATATCATATATTCTAATGATGATTATTGTGGATACACAGTATATCCACATTTTTATATATGATCTTAAACTAATAATATCTCATAATTTATTAATTTTACTATGTACTGGGTACTCACGATTAACGATATTTGATTTTTGATTGCCGATATTATCAGTTGAATGGCTCATGGTCACTGCTAAACTCAAATTTAATGCTAAAACCAAGATGAGTTAACGAGAGTTACTACACGAACATTTATATGTCAAATACATATATTTTATAGTAGACAAAATCGGAGATTTTCAAAGATTTGTAATGTAATATCGTAAATGAACCCGCTCTAAGTCTGGGCGGTCTGCTCGTAAATAATATATGAATAAAAACACTTCCTTAATTCATACCCTCATAACAGAGTTCAATGTGTCGTAGATGCCATGGACACATACATTGACAAGGAAACAAACACCCAGACCCAGAACAGAACTAAATTAACCCTGAATATCGTACCATATTCCCTATACCCAGTGTATCAGTCCCATATGAATATCACACGGTCGGCAAAAAAATAAGAAGTAACACTTATGTTGCGGACTGTACACGGAGGGAAGCTATTCGTCCAGCGGTTGTCTAACTGAATTACCTATCATTTTGATTGAGCGTTTGAGAGCCTCAGGAGGTCCTATTAGATCGAAGCTCTGTTTACCTACTCGAGTTTATACTTTTACATGTTTAGACATACATCTTACTGAGTAGTTTTGGTTTATGTGTATAAGTTATTACTTGTTTAAACCGTAGATTTGCTACTAATTTCCTTTAAAGGTGGGAGAACTATAAGTTCGACCGGAGAGGTACCACCGCCGTCCTCATAATCCACAGTAAAGCATTACGTTTGTTTCGGTTGGAGAGGTGCGGTTGCCGGCTACACTTTGAAGCGAGGTGACCATCTTAGTCCTCAGGAGTAGCAACGTATCTATTTTCGAACTCCGATAGGTTTTCAGTCATATGTGTGATTGTACATGAATGTCTATGGGCAGCAACTACTTACCATTAGGGTACTTTTCACCATTACCGTTATCATTACCATTACCATTAGGCTCGTTTGCTATTCTTCAGATATAAAAAAACAGTATATTTGTACTGTTTTTTAAAAAAACTATTGATTTATGATATTAATTAATTATGTTGTGTAGCATTAATTTCGATAATTTACGGAAAATATTTTAACGATATGAAAAATGAAACATGACTTTTTAACAAAACAAAACAAATTTATTTTAAACCTGAATATTAATAGAACTTTATAATTTATATTTGCTAGTAAGTAAATCGTAGGTCATAGTATGTAAATAAATATTAATTATAAATTTTGGTGTGATTTAACAGTATTTTTCAATTGCCGATATTTTGAACCAGTTACATTGCTCGTGGTCAAAATTAACATGACCACGAACCATACAACAACAATAATAAAATTTATAAATTCCGCGATGACATTAACATCGTATGTATACAGTGGTGAACTATGAATCAAGATTTTGAGACGAGGCCCAGCAGCTATGGGGTTTATGACTTGAATAATCCACATGTGCGATACACTCCCTAAGGACTAAGTTTTTTTATGTGAGAAAAGTAGCCAACGTGCATGCAAACCAACTGATGTCAAGTAGTGGCAGCACATATCCACGTGCAACCACAAACACGACCGAAATCCTATTTCAGCTCGAACGTAGATACGTACGAGTAGCTACTCCTGAGGACTAAGATGGTCGCTTCGCTTCAGAGGATAGCCGACAACCGCATCTTTCCAACCGAAACACAAGTAATAAAAGTAGTGAGAACATAGACTGGCTTATAATGTAAAACCTTAACCTTTTAGCCTAATCTCATCAAATAAACATACGGAACAGTTATACTACCGAGGGTTTGGGTCCAATACACGTGTTAAACAAAAATAAGAAGGCTGTGGCCGGCGACCTTTGTCCCTCTGTCTGTGTAAGGGACAGCGCACACATTGAAAATATGGATACCACTGTGTTTGCAAATGTCGCCCTTTTGCCTAAAGAATGATTAGAAATGGCATATTATTTTTACTGAGTTTAAACGACCATTTTTTCTATTTGAGATTGACAGATATGGCATATTGTAGTTGATCATGGTATTGTAATTATTAATATTAATTAGCATTATTATTTACTTTTATATTAATTTAGCAATTTTAAATGTAATTAGTCGATATTTGCTCTCAATGATAAAACTATATAAAGGGAGTAGCAGATTGTTAAAGAGCATTCGAGATACAAGTAGGGGGTAGGACGTTACTCTGTCCGTTAAATATACCAAGTGTGTGTAAAAATTATCTCGGCGTTTGTGCAAAACCCCACGACTGGAACAGTAGTTACTGCCGCTTACGGACGTCGGTAATAAACTCGATATAGAACAGAAGTTCCGAATGGAGTCGATAATAGATGCGTTATTCTCCCGAGAGCTGAGATGATCGTCTAATTTGTAAATGTATTGACGACCACGGCTTTCCACTGAAACGAAAGGACTGTTTCACGCTAGAAATGGTTGGGGCAGTTGTATTTCGTCAATCGAAATATACAGATTCTAACCTACATGCCAGGTGAAAAGTGAGTAGTTTATATGTCAAAAACATAAATATAAGACAGATAAAGGTATAAATAAGGTCACTTTTACGTATTAGTAGTTAATTCTGCTTGTTTATATTGGAAAAGTAGCATACAGTCAACCTGATGTTAAAGGATTTCTGCATCCCGTGGACATCTATCTACGTCAAATTTCAAAGAGGATTAAAGACCTCGTGATGATTAGGCACGTTGCTGCAAATGAGGACTAAGATAGTCGCCTCACTAGTAAGTGTAGCCGGTAATTATAAGAACGGCGGTGGTCTCTTAAAGGTTGTACTATTATTGTACCAACTTTCAGGTTGTACATAGATGCCGTGCTCTTGTTGACTAAGATTGTCGCCTCGTGTGCCTTCATTAATCAATAACTCCAACCGAAATAAAAAAATCCTTCGTTGCAGATTTTGAAGGCTTATCCGGTAGAACTGTAACTGTTAATCTTACAATATTCGTACACAAAATACCGTTTGCCAGTTCTAGTACTTCTTAGGTACGTAGGGCCGTTAAGGCGCGGCTACCTTCCGATACAATAACAGCCGCTACCCTTGAGGCGGAGCGGACCCGCCGGCCCGCTTCCGAATTGTGTCCATTCGACCCTGGCTCCAATTGTGTACCGAAAATATTATTGTTTGTTTGTAAAGTACCTCGATATCTATATATAAAAGTATAGATCTTTTGTAGGTTTAATTTGCCTTAAAATATATTATGTACATAATGTTGTACAGTTGTACAGTTGGATTGACAGTTTGGATTGAAGAGCGTCATGATCCGTCCATTTGAAGCATTCCGTCTAAGTCACCACATTCCATATTTTGCTTTATGTGAGAAGAGTAGCAAACGAATGTGTAGGTCACCTGATGTTGACTGATCGCTGCAGCCTTTGGGCTTCCACAACTAACTTCTTTTTTATGGAATGGAAGTAGCAAACATCTGATAGTAAGTGGCCACTGACGATCATAGATTTTTTTTATTATGAAAGAGTAAGAAGCGTGCATGCAGACCACCTGATGTTAAGTGGTCACTGCAGTCCATGATTAACCACGTCTAATCTCAAATAGGACAGAAGTTTTATTTAAGGATGGACGCGGATGCGTTCCTACTCGTGAGGACTAAGATGGTCGCCTCCAATAATGTGTATCCATAGATATCTGTAACCAACTCCATAAAGAACAAGAGCCTCACTTGAAGCCAATCACAGATTCGTAGCTACTTCTGAGCATTAAGGCCTCATATGATAGTGAGCAGGCAACCAGCAACAGAGAGATATATATATTTTTTATATTTTGAAAAATATGCAGTAAATAGTAAAATTTTTGAGCATAATTAAGTTATTTACATGTACTTACTAACGAAACTAAACTTACTTTTGAATAAATATACTATCTAATAAAGAAGTTAAAGTATTATTTTAAACTAAGATTATCGCGGAATTTGTAGATTTTACTACGTACCGGGTACTGATGATTACGGATTTTTTTATCAAATCAAATCAAATTATATCATATTTATTTGTATAAGCATAGGTACATATTAAGATGATTCATTACAATTTTATTTATATTCCAATATGCTTTGTCAGTGTTGGCGTACAAATGTCAGTCATTGAAATAAATGTTGGAAGTGAAAAATTATATCAAATAACTATTTCATTAAATTTTAGTTCTGATTGCCGATATTTCGAACCAGTTGCATGCAGTTTCGCCGTCACCACGGACCATTAAAATTATTCATTAGTACCTGGTAAATAGTGAAAAAATAGATAAAGTATTGTTTTTCTAGAAAACATCATAAAATAATATAAAGACATTACGAGGAACACGTCGTTTTGAACAAACAATTTGAAGAAGAAACATCTTCTTCAAATTGTAATAAAGAGCTTGGTCTTGCTCCGACCACTGAAATTATTTTGCTTTCGGTTCAAAACGATTTTAAAGAACATTTGATCTTGCTTGAAAGACAGTTGAAAAAGGAAGAAACAATACACGGTTTGTTATAGGATGGGTCAACGTTGTTGGCATTTTTTTATCCCTTCATCATCATCATCACGATCATTAATCCAGTGTTGTCTTACAGCTGGACGAAGTTCTCTGAGTAATAAGGGTAACTAGTCTCCCACGCTGGCGAAGTGCAAATAGAAAGTATAGTTTGAAAAGACGGTTATCTTAACCATAATTGTCATTGCTCACTTATGTTTTTTTATTCTTTTATTTTATTTTAATTTTATTATTCTTTTCTTTTTTCATTCTTTCTCAGTTTCGATATAATATAACGTGATTTTGCAGAGCCTATAATAACGCCAAAAGCACAGGCAGTCTGTGTACAAAATTTTGATATATTTTGAATTAGGTTACATAAGAAATTTTCGCGTGAAACCCAATCAAACACAAATGTACAACGGCTCACTTCGATATTTTAAGGTGGTAGAGCTGTTAGAGCTTGCCCGGGGCGGTGCCACCGCTACCCTCGTAACCCGCAGTAAAGCAGCATGTTCTTCATGGATTGTGTTTCGTTTGGGGAGGTGTGGTTGCCGAATACATATTATTGGAGGCGACCATCTTAGTCCTCACGAGTAGGAACGCATCCGCGTCCATCCTTAAATAGAACTTCTGCCCTATTTGAGATTGGACGTGGTTGTCCATGGGCTGCAGTGACCACTTAACATCAGGTGGCATGCATGCTAGTTTCTTACTCTTTCGCAATAAAAAAATGCAGGTCTAGCTAATAAGTATACATATTAAGTAGTCAATACTGCCCATAGACATACACATCTACTTCAAACAGAACTGAAGTTCTAGCTAAAATCGTATGTTGCGCTACTACTCCTGAGGACTAAATAGTTTGCGTCGCTTGTAAGTGTAAGAGGCAATCGCATCTCTAAGCGACACAACACAAGAATTGCTTCATGGCGGATGGCAATAGTTAATTAACCTCTCCCCCGGTCAAACTAATCCTACCACCTGTCAAGACCTGTCAAATTACGTTATGTCTGTTTGTTCACATGTCACAGCCGTTTTTCTCACTAAAATTATAAAAAAAATAACCGCTAATTTATAAGACGTGCGAAACTTCAAAAAACTATGGCTTCGAACTCTGAACCTTCCTGCGAGACTTATCACTATCACTAGTTGAACGATACCAAACTTTCTAATAAACCGTAAACTAGAACCCTTAGCTATATTTTAGTCCCTTAATGTCCCTCGCTCGTTCAATTTACATATCCTAGGCATAACAAGGTAATGGACTCGCTGCGGTCTATTGCACTGGAATGCGATGGGGTCACAGTGACCACAAACAGTGGGCGGTTATTAGACTCTTAGGAAGGAGGTGTCATCCTAAGTTCAACCTTATGTACCTTGACATAAGAGTCAGGCTATCTTCGAGAGAACTACCTACCCTTTGACCGAGAATGACAAGAATGACGTTTTGTCAAGCGTGAACCTAATGATAGTAATGCGTGGTTCACACATGTGAAATGTTTTTAAATTGTCAATTTTATAATTATAATAAAAGCCTAACCTAAACCAACTAAAGGGAGTCCGAGCCTATGCGGCATGGTTCCAAGAACGCTAGTTGTATTCCCGCGTTGAATAGCAATCGCAATAATATTGATGTACTTTCTTAAGTATTTCTAAGGTACCTGGAAATGTTTTATGTAAAGTAACATTTTCTTATCCGAAAAGAGTTCAGACAAACAGATTTCCTGTTGTCTTATCTTCAGTGTCATTTTATTCTCTGCAACCAATGGACATCTACGACCTCATACAGGACTAAAGTCCTTATCTGAGGTCGTACGTTGACGCTCTCTGACTCCTGAGGATTGAGATGGTCACTTCATGATACATTGCTACTCCTGAAGGCTAAGATAGTCACTTCACTTGTAAGTGTTGTCGACAACCGCAACTCTGAAACGGAAGTACAAGAGTTACTCACGTATTACTAAGACCACGGTGGTACCTTTCTGATTGAGCTTTAGCTTATCACCTATCAATATGAACGCTAAAGAGCTAGGCAATCTTATGTGACAGTTGAGCTGTCAACACAGGGTATTGGTGTTTTCAAAATCCGATGTCTTCAGTATGGACTAGGTTTAATGTTTAATTGTAAATTAGCGTTGCAATTTTAACCAGTTGCTCGTTTACTGCGACATGGGAATGGTTATTTGACAAACAACCATGTTGTTTCACGTCTTGTTAACTGAGGTTTTTAGAGAACTTACGCTAACCTGTGACTTTGCTCGAAATGTAAGCTTAGATGCTGGTTACAAACGGCATATGAAAGCATATTTCATCGTGAACGAAGTCGCAAGCAAAAGCTTGTAATTTAATAAATTTGATTCGTATTAAAACTTACGTGATAAATAAAACCTTCATAAGTTCCTTATGAAATGAGTCATTTTGAACCCTCGGCTATATTTGCAGTAATATTAGATATGGTCTAAAGCTATGGCCGTCACGAAGTCGTTATCAAAAAAATAAATAATAGGCTTAGCGATGTTTATTGCCTTAATCCGCAAGATCTAAAGATAAGCGGCGGAAAACTGTGAAACTGTTGTTTTTGGACTCCCAGCTGTAATATTATTTGTGACTAGTGAAAACCCGTGAATTTGTCTGCATATTTTATTCTATTAACACCACATGGCTTGACATTACTTCACGGCAAGGAAATTTATATTTTACTATGTTACAGGGGGTCATAATTAACGATGTTAAATAATACTTTGAATTAAAATATAATGGCAAATCTACATTTTGTGAATTTTACTGAAACAAGAATTAAATTGATGAATTTTTGTATTCAATTATGAATGAATTTAGATTATAATATAGAAAATCTTGTGTCATTATCAAAATTAGGGCTATACCTTAATATATGTTATAAACTTTCAAATGTCTAGGCAGTATAAACAGGTTTAAACATGTTTTGTAAACGCCAATATATTACTACACAAGCGATTATAACTAATGAGATCTTAAAATTATTTAAAACAAAAGCCTCACCTGAAGAATACAGAAAATTGCCCTTGAAGCATGGTAGCCTAGGGGGTTAGCCAAATTTTCGCGCTGAATATCAATCGTAATTCGCTGCGCGAAATATGAACCAGACTTATTGGCACCAGTAGTCTATCAAACGCCATACTAAAAAAATATTTCCAATTTTTTGTTTAATTTTACCCTTATAAATGTTTCTTACAAACTTACCGCAAAAAGTCCTATCGCTTGAAAGCCTACCATTACACAAAGACCTAATTTTCCTCCGCGATTCCATCGCAACGTTCACCCTTGACCATCATTTGTTATTATTACCTATTACTTATGCGTAATCTACAAGATCTATAATCTTTATCGTGTCATCAGAATTTGAACTCTATGCACTGGGCATTACAAGCGGTTTTGAATATTAATTTACGTTACATGAGTCCCTTTCGTCCGATTAATGTTGTTCAAGTTAATATAAATGCTAACAAAATGTCGGGATCGCGTGATAGAGTCTACTTATCTTACTTTTACTATTTTGCATACATTACCCATTGGTATGCATATTCTGAGTTTGGTTTATATGTGAACTTGTGCCATGTAATGCGTGCTACATGTAACATGCTTGATTGCCATTTGTAGGCCATTAAATCGAAGATTGAACCGCTTAAAGACAAGCGCTACTATTTTCTAATCGATAGGTTAGTTTATACATTCTGATCGAAGTAGAAGTCTACTTTTTCGGTACCACCTTATTCTTGCGCTTCAATTTGATAATATTGTCGGATACCTTCTTTTGTTTCGGATTTGGAAATGGTAAAATCATTTTCCACCCGGGGCAAGGAAGAAGTGTTTTATCAGATATTTACTGATGAGAACCACACCCTGTTCCTTAGCCCTTAAAATCCAGGCCGCGAGATCCCCGTCGGATAACTACAGCGAACCCAGCAGGCTCTGTCTACCTAACTAGCGAAGGGATCATGTTCTTAGGAGTAGCAATGTAATCAACGCATGGCTTCTGATAGAACTTCAATTCTGTTTAATTTTGTACGTAGAATTTCAATGGCATCAGATTGGCATCATTATAGACTGAATGCTTGTTTGGTGGTCTTCACATTTTAAAATAATCCACAACAATTTCTTTAAACCTCAGACTCTTATTTAATTTATTAATTAAATTTATCTCTATAAATCTTTAGTTCTGTTTGGTCCGATCATCGAGATCAGAGAGCTAAGTTAGGACAAATTTTTATTCACAATTTTATAATTTTTGTGTTGTTTTTTCACATTTTTATAAACTAATATTGTCTTGATTTTCAATACATTTCCAAATAAATGTATCTCAACCTTAAATTAAACTAATTCAACTCGGAAGCCATTACAACCCATGGGATGAACCCATAACTAGTATCCATAACTTCAAAATAGTTCAACGGCAAACTATCTGAAATTCGATCAAGTGACGCCATTCATAGATTTCCGGTCAATCGTATGCATATCCCTTTTCGGTGTGAGATCTCTTGGGCCTTATTCTAATACTTAGGGGCTCTGTCTTGTCTCAACGGTAACGAGTAAATGTCATGCTATAAATAATGAAATGAACAAAAAAACCCCTGACGGACTCATAAACTGCATCAATGTTATTAAACACTGACTTATACGAATTAATGTCAATTTTTACCCTAATAGCAGACGAATTTGAGACTATGCACGTAACTTATTCCCGGCTATAACTTTATCTTTTACTGCAAGATTCCTTTATTTCAATGATAGAAAAACAACTTTCAGTGTACAAGAGCGCTATGTACGAACGATTGCGGCAGACCTATGTATGGTATTTTTTTCGCAATAAGGTACATATTTAGTAAGTTTATTGGAATGAGTGTGTAAAAGCGGTTTAGTAAGTTTGTCTAAGTAACCAAAAGTTAATGCTTCATATTAAGGCTCTAGTCAACTACTTCGATTAGTCTTCAATATTTTCAATAAGGTAACGAGAGGGCTGGTTTATATCTCGTGCATGGAATTGTGATTGCTAGTAAACGCGGGAATGCAGCTAGTGTTCTTGGAACCATGCCGCATGGGCATGGACTCCCTTTAGATTAGGTTAGGCTTAAAAAATTATGTAGAATTTAACTAAACTGGACTATTAATGTTTTACTCACAGTCAAAGTATTTATTGGTTATCAAAAACATTCGGTCTTTATATCCTAACTATTTGGTACAAGTTTTTTCCTTATTACCTGGATCAGCTTCCACCAGACTGATTGCGTATTGGTGTTTATTCTACTCGTCAGTCTTTACTTGGCGGCGTTAGAACAAGTTCCTTAGGGATTACGCCGAAACACAAAGGACTGAACGAGTTTTATGACGGATAGGTCTAACGGTTCGGTTGGCAAATCCTTATCGTGTACTTGCTTTAGTTTATCCGAGATTTGCATAAATATACCATGTTGGCGGAAAATGTACATGTGTTTTTAGTTACCGGGAAAATGAAAATAAAAGAAGAAAAATAATGTACAATTTATGTTATACAAGAACCGAACGCCTAATCTATAAAATCTATGTAGCGCTTAGAATTTAAATTTCGTTTACTGGGAATTACAAGTGGTTTTGAAAATTACTATAGTTGGCAAACATGCAGCATACAGGTCACTAGGGTTGCTTCTTGTTGGATTATTAGCGTGGCAGTGGTACCCCTACTCCAATTATACCACTTTTCTGTGATTTGACTCTGGAGGTACCACCGCCATATCTATTTCTGCGTAATAAAATAGTAGTGGTATATACCACTGTGGCTTGAGGGATGTAGTAAGAGAGCTAAACTAGGCATACTAACAGTCCTCGAGGGTAGCAGAGCGTCTCTACAGATAGGATTTCAACACTTTTAGGAGTTTATAACATGTCTACCGGATCCTGTGGTCTCTTTTAAGGTGAACCACGCGCTTCGTTGCTATTTCTGAGCTATAAAAAACCCTTTTTTTCCATTTTAGTCCCGTTTGATCTTGATCAGAAGCCCATGGGCTTCAACAACCTTTGAACAACGAATAAAATATGATTCTATCGAAGATATTCTTCTATTTGCTTATTGATACTTGCAAAATAATGTATGCTGGCGCTGTGTGCCTATACTCTAATGCGTCTGAATGCGTAGTGAGTAAAGACGCTAATGTCAGAAAAGGCGATGCCGTAGATTTGCTGGAACATTGTATGTTAACGATTACGACTGCCCACACTTTCTAATTATTCTCTAATGCGTGGTCTGTAAAGATACTAAAGTTAGTAAAAATGATGTTTAGTCTGCATTATTTATAGTTTTTCCATTATCTGAGGTATGTATTCAAGTCTGTATGTAAACTTATATAGTTCTCATAACCCGAAACCAACTCTTGTGTTTCGATTGGAGGGCTGGTTGCTGGTAAATGAGGTGACCACCTTAGTTCTTATGAGTTGCAATGTTGAATACGCTGCTACTCATGAGGAAAAGTGATCCGCTAGCAGACAGGAGTTGTCCTGTTTGTGACTGTAGGAGGCGAGCTTGTTAATCCTCAAGAGTATGGACCCATCCGCGTCCATCCTTAAATAGAACTTCTGTTCTATTTAAGATTGGACGTGGTTGTCCATGGGCTTCAGTGACCATCTAACATCAGGTGGCCTGCATGCCCGTTTCTTACTCTTTTATTATAAAAAGTCCATGATACAGCGATCGCTTCACGTCAGGTGATCTGCATGGGCCTTTGCTAAGATTCTCGCATTAAAAAATAAATAAAGAGAAAGATAGATAGATAGATAGAGAAAGACATAAACGAACAGAATTGGTATAGAAAAACAGAAGTTTACTTTTTTATTTGCGTTTTACAAGAGTCAAAAGGAATAAATCTTGATCGTATTTTCACCAAAATAAAGAAATGAAGTGAATTCAATGCAAATAGAGTTTAACGGCGTATCTGTGCAAGATGGCGTATTGTTTGCGCGGGAAAAAATATAAAATTTATCATTGTCTCCTTTTTTGTCTTCAAAGTAAATTTTTTCGTCCGTGTTCCTGATTATGGCGGATCGTGATTGTCGTACCAAGCGTGCGGTGTCGTACATAAGGCATTCTTGTTTAGTTTCTTCAAGTTTATTTTCTGAATGGTGAACGGTAGCTCGGACTTAGGGGTGCCAGAAACCGGGAACAGTTTCTTTTTTTTAAACACTAATTTTATTGTAATATTTTGTAATATTTTTAAAGGTAGGGGAACTATAGATCGACCGGGGGGGGGGTACCACCGCCGCCCTCATAATCCACCGTAAAGCATTGCTTGTGGTCCGGTTGGAGAGGTGCGAATGCCAGCTACACTTCGAAGCGAGGCGACCATCTTAGTCCTCAGGAGTAGCAACATGTCTACGTTCGAGCTCAGACAGGATTTTAGTCGTGTCTGTGGTTGTACATGGATGTCTATGGGTTGCGACTACTTAACATGAAGTGGTTTGTTACTATTCTCATATAAGAAACTTCGTCTCAAAGAACGAACTGGTGGGTATATAGCTGGATTAATGACGTAAGAATGTGTATTTTTATTATGTTACAAAACTAGCCAAAGAGCTGTCTAAGACATCTTAAACTACATAGATTCAATTCAAAATTCAAGAATTTAAAATATTCCGCTCAAACACGACACATTTTAAACTTCCTGATGTAAGTATAAATTGAAAGTGATTATTATATCGAATTAAAATAAATCAGACTCCACGTACAGCCGACTCCTACTAATCCCAAATGGTTTCAACACTGGGTTGCCTGACGCCCGTGCAACCGCAACCAGTCCGCGGCCCGGATTAGACCCGGATTAACCGGATCAAACTTACGATAATGCCCCAACGACCTAACTGAATGTGATTTCGAATACAGGAACGCAGGTAAGTACGAAATTCGACAGATACTTTTATTTGTAATATTTTTAAAGTAAAAAAAATATATCATATAAAAAAATGATATGATTATTTTTTATACGAGACTAGCTGTGCCCGCGACTTCGTCCGCTTTATTATTATTTTATTACATCAGCTATCTTCCAGTAAAGTGTTTAAATTGGAATGACAGTGGCGCCATCTGTCAAAAATTGATCGTACCAACTCAGTAACCTTCGTGGGCTATGAGCCCATCATCGCATGATCAAGTGCATAGTTTACCATTCTATAAAGGACATGCAGACAAACATTCATTTTTATATATTAAGATGAGTAGAAATGATATTAAATTGACATGATGTTAAATGGTCGCTGCAACCCAAAGGCATTTACTTAAAAGTCAAATACAATTAAAGTCTTAGGTCGTACGTAGATGCGTAGCTACTTCTGTGAACTTAGATGGTTGTTTTGTTTGCAAGTGTAGCTGGCAACCGCACCTATTCAACCGAAATAACTACATAACTGAAAATACAAGTGTTGCTTTACGGATCGTGAGGACAGCGTAAGTACCAGTAGTTCTACCACTTTTTTGTTTTTAATAATAATTCTAAAAATATCAACCACCTATCTTTTCCACCTTTTAAGATTTTTAAAATATCAACCACGATTAAACCTACTTTTTCTATCTTTTAAGAGGAATTTTAAAATTTTCACAGCTTTTGGAGGCGACCATCTTAGTCCTCAAGAGTAGGAACGCATCCGCGTCCATCTTTAAATAGATCTTCAGTTCTGTTTGAAATTGGACGTGGTTGTCCATGGGCTGCAGTGACCACTTAACATCAGTTTCTTACTCATCTCGTTTCTTACTCTTTCGCAATAAAAAAAAATACAGTAAAAAGTGAAGTGTTTTATGGGCAAATTGTAATAAGTTTAGAAGTCTAGCAATCGCTAATTGTAAGCGATCGCCGTCTATACATGGCAAATATATTTAAAAACTCATAATGGGGTGCCTTTATACACGCAAGAGAACCCAAAACAATGTTTTTTCATTTTGTCTGTATGTGTGTATTTTTGTGCACGCCAATCTCAGAAACGGCTTATCCGATTTGAATGCAGTTTTCAAGATTATATTGCGATGGGTTTCACTTATCATTTGGTGTCTTTTTTATTTAAATCGGTCAACAAATAAAGAATTTATGTCAGTTTCATCCAATCATGACCGACGGTGATGACGGGCACAGCTAGTAATCCATAACCAGATAAATAAATGGACAAATTACACTTTTATTTGTATTCGAGATTTATATCTTCTTACGGCCATTAAGGCTGCCATGTTTAGGTTTGAAGGGTAGTAATATACTTATCCGAGGCGTACTAACTTAATCCTTGGACATAAAGACACATCTGTGACCAAGTTTTAGTACATCGTAATTCAATTTGGAATTGACAAGTCTGTGGGTGTTTGTGACCGCCCACCATCGAGGATACTTCGCCTTTGCAACTTCGAGGGTCAATCATATTTTTATTCATATACAGAAGTTACTATTTATTACTATCTTTACTTTCACCTATCGCAGTCTGTAAATAAATTTTACAACTTAAATTTGACATACTTTTCAGTGTCAAATGGAAATGAAATTTGGTTACCATGACAACGCACGATTACAATGCCGCCATTATAAATCGGATAAATTAATAACTATCCTTATTTTTGGACGTATACGTATTAAGGTCGGAGAACTACAGTTCAATCGGGGAGGTACCACCGCCGCCCTTATAATCTGCCGTAAAGCATTACTTATGTTTCGGTTGGAGAGGTGCGGTTGCCGGCTACACTTTGAAGCGAGGCAACAATCTTAGTCCCTAGGAGTAGCAACGTATCTACGTTCCAGCTCAGATAGTATTTCAGTCGTGTTTGTGGTTGTACGTGGATGTCTATGGGCTACAACCACTTAACATGAGGTGGTTTGCATGCTTGTTTAGTACTCTTCTCACACAAAAAAAAAACATAAAATATATCCGTGAAATTTTCAAAATATATAACAAAAGCAGCTCGAAGATTTGTGTAATTTTGGGAAAGCCTTGAAGGTTTCTCGTAAAAGCTTCGTCGTCGGCAAATATTATACTTCCGTGTACTTTGCGCTCAGTACACGGAACTAAACATTATCTTGTGCATGTATTTACACAGCTATTATGTCTCTCGTGCCGTGTATTTTATGTAATAGAATCGACAATCGAGTATGCAGCCTATCCATGTTATTAATGCTACCCATTGACATCATCAGGTTTAGTGGGTGGAGACAGACAGAGAGTGGGGCATTGGTAGTCGTACTAGTAGGCGAGAATCGACACGGGCTATCGGTTGCTGCCCCATTGCCAGGTCCCGGAATGGACGGAGTGATGGGTGTTCAATATCTACCATCTACCTGTGATGAGGATTAGTATACATACTGACTAGATACAAACTGTCAGTCTCCATCACTTTGGAATTACCCGGAATGGATGGAGTGTTAGATGTTCAGCATTGACCATCTAACTATTATCAAGACTAGTAGGCGAGAACCGACGCGGGCTGTCGGTGATACTGGTATTGCTCGGATTGTTCAGCATCGAACATTTAGCTACTATCGGGCCTAACAGGCTAGAACCGATGCAGGCTATCAGTCGCCGTTACACTAGGATTACTTGGAATGGACAGCGTGCTAGGTGTTTAGCATCGACCATCTAGCTACTATCGGGGCTAGTCGGCGAGAACCGATACTGGCTGTCGATCACCGTCTCAATAAGATTAGCTGGAATGGACGGCGTATTAGGTGTTCAGTATGTTCAGTTCAGTAGGGGGTTTTCCTCAGAAGTGGTTTTGAGAAGATCCTTTTTTCTAAACCTAGTGTCATTTTCAAGTTTTAGAACAGTTTCCTGAAATACTTATCTATACAAATAATGAAACACTAGCTAATAGTTGTCTGTAAATACACAATATATGACAAAAAATACTAAGCTTTTATTAACGCAATAGAACCCAAAACAATAGATGTTAAGATGTCGTGCGTTGGTGCACGCTGACCTCAGAAACGACTTAGACGACTTAGCCGATTTCAGTACAGTTTTTACTTATGTATTTCATTTAATATTTAGCTTTTGTATTATGTGAATCAGTCTACAAATTAAAAAGTTATGTCAATTCTAAAGTTAAGGGTGTGAAATTTTGAAATGAGATGGACGTTTTTGGCTGTTAGAAAATCCAAAAATTCCCGAAAGTTGAAGCTTACGTGAAAAAATTTGTGGGCAATACCTATCACAATATTTTCCACGTTAATTCCTACCACTATTAACGTAAAATAGGCCGGACTAATTTC
>DWON01003943.1:0-17077 GCA_018251015.1 Phocides pigmalion okeechobee | reverse complement strand
TTTTTGAACGTCAATAAACTACCACCGACTCGTAAGGTGTTTCGTTTTGGAGAAGAGTCGGCGAAAGAAACTCCAAGACACAACACACTTTAGATATAACTTTTAGTGTTTAATAATTGTTTTTATCTCTATCTTATTTTTTTTAATATAAAACAAAAAAACAAAAGACGACTCATCACAAAGGAATTGGAGATTGCTAATCAATGAAATGTCTTAACAGTTGCTTATACGTTAATGATCTATTAGATAACAAGACGTCGACGTAACTTACCGAGTCAAATATATACTTGATCGAGGGCTATCTGAAGATGACCGATGTTTGACCCATATCCAATCCACTTGTACTTATAAATTATGCGTACAGACATAACTTACAGTAATTACAACGATAAGTATTTCATAAAGGTGCTGGAGTAAGCAGTGATAGTGAGATGGTAAAATTTATGCTTTTCGCACGAAGGGTTTGCTGTTCGAATCCCATGAACAGAAAATATCATGAGGAAACTTACTGAAAATTTCCCATACAATTTTCAAAGCTTTATGAAGCATAGGTCATATGCGTAACATGTGTCAAATTAATAATAATAATAATATTCATTTATTCGCTCTCACAATAAGTTCTTAATAACTATTTGGATGACATTTTAATTATTGGTGCATCTTATTCCTATTAATCAAAAAAATGTGCTAAGTACTGGTATAGTAATGGATTAACGATAGACTGTTTTAATCCCATTCTAATGAGTCAAAATTATTCGTAATTTAATGTTTATTTATGATTGTAATATTATCGTGGAAATTATAAATTTTATTACATAACGCGTACTCACGATTAACACTTTAATTGTCGATATTTCGAACCAGTTGCAAGGCTCGTGGTCACGGCGAAACTCTTCGCTGTGGAATTTCGCCGTAACGAGCAATGTAACTGAATCCCCGTTATATAATAAAATGTATTGTATATTCGTGCTATATGGATCTACGTAGAACGTTCGTAGGCCACAAATATAGCACTGTGTCATATATTACAGTACGAGTCATTCTTATCTAATGGCTCCAGTAATTCTCAATCAAAGGTTACGTCTGCTTATTACTGCAATTTCCTCTTTTCCGTTGAAAGCAAATTTCCTTTGAAGCCGAGCTCGCTACTAATTAAATGTCAGATACAGCATTGCTTTTGCCGTGCGAGCAAAGGTCAAAAGTTGAATGTTGGCGCAAATAGTGCATGTTATTTATCTAAATGAAACTTGCAGAAGATACCCGGCATAAATATGCTCCACTTAGTAGTGACTATTTTTTGTTTTGCTTGGCTTGAAAAATCTTTAATCCATTGAGTTCAAGTCCCGAAAACAAATTTAAAAAAATAGTTCCACGTTTGGCTGACGCTGCCTGTGACAACAGGACTGATTCATATCTCCAAATTTATATAAAGGTTTTTCAATATGTATCTATTAAGAATACTTTTATGAAACTTAGTTCTATCACAGTCTACAAATTTTATTAAAAAAATAAAAAAGGCGACGTTCTCAAATTGGTTATATTCCTTGCTTGTTAACGTCAGTAACTGGTTTTGGAAAAAAATAATGTATACTTTTGTTTGGTAAGTATTTAATTTGAAGGGAAAATACTATTTCTGAAGAGCAGAAAATGGGGGATGAAATTTATTAGTATTGTACTTAAGTTGTACAATTGTGTGATATGTCTTTTGTCGAATATGCAAATATAATTAAAAACACATATGAAAGAAATTAAGATCCCTAAGGGAGATAAAATGAATCGCCTGACCGAGTTCTGATGTCGATTACTTTTGTTAAAATTCATAGTAATCACTTCTGCTCATGGAGTAGTTCTCTATGTTTACTATCAAAAGGTAGCACGGGTAAGGAATAAATTCGGCTCCAAAAGGAATGGTCCGTTCATATGGATGAACACATAGACGAAATTACTTTTTTCTTTACGATATTATGTTGAATGGATTGCTCTAATACAGTATTGACAATACAGATAATGGTAGTAAGAAGCTGTTTTCATGTGTGGGCCTCGTGGTCGTATGAACTAATCTAATCAGTTAAGTACATGTTTATTATGCAATTTAACTCGAGTGCCGAGTCGCTGAGCTCAGGTCTTCCGTATGATAGGTAATTACTTTATTGTACAGATAGTAGTTATTGCCTAGTAGTTTATGTAAACCACACTGTTGGAGTGGTGTGTCGATATGGAATCCAAAAAAGAATAACTAACTAGGCGTAGGGTGGATAGATTGATATACCATTAACATTTCTCAAGTTTTTCTTGCCACCGCAGTTTAGTTGTGACCGCAAGCCATGCGACTGGTTCGAAATATCGGTAATCAAAAATCGTTAATCGTGAGTGTCCGTTACATCGTAAAATGCATGATTTCTGCGATCATATTAGTTTAAAATCTCATATTACCTATAAGTCAACTATTAATAAGCTCTTTTAATATGTATAAATTGTAATGCTGTGTTATTTAGTACGTAGCTAGAATAAAGTAATATGAAGTTTTAATTTACTGCATAAGCCATAAATAGTTATTATCTGTTACCTATTACATATATGCATAATATTATCATAGTTGATGTGCATGTAAATTATATCTTATCGAAGAGGCTGCGTTTTCTTAATGTCTATGTTATTAAAATAGTACGGTTTTATTTAATGCATAACGTTTCATCTTACAAGCGCTATTTAGCCTACGAGTATCATTTTCAAAATTACTTTCTTGTTACTCCTTTACGCTATATCAAAGAATCAAATGTGAAAAAAACTGATATTTGGAACCCTAATTTTACATATTAACATTTCACCAAAGTAAATTGCTTTCAAGATTTATTTTCGCAAGAAAAGGTAGCCTTTGTCCGTTTATAAGGGTCTAATCTATTTCTATGTTAAAAATCTGTAAAATCGGTTCAGCCGTTTTGATGTGAAAACGGAACATACACGATTACATTTCTTACTTTGTTAGGGCGTCTTATAAACTGTGTTGTAAGAAAAATCTCAGCAATTTTACCACGCATTTTATAGGGATTTTGGAATAAACCTATTGATTAAATAAAACATAAAAAAAAAGAATTACAACCTTAGATATGACTTCAATATTTGAGGATCGCCTTCATCTTAATTTTCGTTTACATATTTCAGTTAAAAGTCATCTTAATCTTCGATTTAGTTTCCATATTTGATTATATGCACCACATTTTTTTCCAATTCCCGCCCTTTTTATATTTTTTTCTTAAATCTTATCTTGTCTATGGCCAGGTTCAGAATATCAAATCATCATATTATCACAAAAAAAAGTATTTAGTGTATTAAGTTCAACATTTTAAATAATTAAATAAATACATTTATTTTATTGTTTACATAGTTCTGGTCATAATAAAATTGTCACATCGAAATATAATAATTAAAACATCGAATAATTGCATAATAGCAACATCTTAACTTATAGATGTGGATCTAACCTCAAACCACTTAACGTTAACGTTTGTTTTCGCATAAAAATGATGCAAGCAACTCTATCACACACAAAAATTTATGCAAATTCTTATAACAAGTTGAATGATCTCAAAAATGTTGACATTTACGATCTTCACGTAAGTATCGATAATACGTTCATCACGTCGGTACATTGTTTTGATGTTGCATGACGGATGGCCGAGTGACCGAGCGATAAATCGATTCTACTGCGTTGTACTACGAATGTAACGCGTTAATGATTTGATGGCCATCTGATAAGATATCGATAAATGGGGGTTATATTGATTTTTTCACGCTGAAATTTTCACTAACTCTAGCACGCGATTTTACCTATGCCTTCTTTTATGAAACCTTACTATTATATACAAGTGAAACGATGTCTGTTTCTATGTCGTGAAAACTGCTGATTTTATCTGCCTCAAATTTCATACATAAAATGTTTGTAACCCTAGTTTAATTTTCATTTGTATTATTACGCTATATTAAATTGGAACTGAAAAATTATCGAAAATATTTTTATTTCATTTCACTTTTTAAGAAATATTTTTTGAAATTAAGAACTGCTATACAGTTTATAGCAGGCATTTAAGTACAACTTTGCGTACAAAGCAGTTTTAAATGTTAGTTTAATATAAATGCAAGCCTACCCTCTACAATTTAATTTCATAGGCGGTAGAGCCGTTAGAGTTCGCCCGGGGCGGTACCACCACCACCCTCATAACCCGCCGTAAAGCAACATGTTCTTCATGTATTGTTTCGGTTGAGGAGGTGTGGTTGTCGGACACACATTATTGGAGGCGACCATCTTAGTCTTCAAAAGTAGGCACGCATCCACGTCCATTCTTAAATAGAACTTCTGTCCTATTTTAGATTGGACGGGGTTGTCCATGGGCTACAGTGACCACTTAACATCAATCAGGTGACCTGCATGCTCGTTTGCTTCTCACATAAAAAAAATTGACAATACATTTTAGACCGGTAGCAGAGGCGATATCCCGCCATTAAATCGTCGCTTCAGCTTATAATCATCCACATGCAACCCAAACGGGTACTCACGGTTAGAAACTTAATCTATTGCCGATTAATTGCATAGCTCGTGGTGGCTAAAAGAGTTTCGTCGTTGTTAGTTTACTATGTAAAAAATATATGTCAACTATATCAAGTCGTAATCTAGACTTACTTAATTGCCGAATCAAAACATGCATAGTTTGACTTTTTAATTTGTGTCGGGGTTACTCTAATTGGGCATTGATAACAACACGATAAGAGGACTCATAAGAGATTGCAAATACGTATTGTTTTCGCGATACACGTTAAATTACTTTGCAATTATTAGTATCATTATCACATTCTAGTTATTTATCATACTTGCGTACATCGCATGCTTTATGTTACTATGCATATTGTTTACATAAAATAAGATTTGTGACAGAAAACTTAACAAATATTCTCAGATATGACTCAAAATTTAAACAAAATTTTATTATTAGTCATTAAACGTTTAAAATTATAAAGACCTTTGAATCTTACAGAAACTGCTAGATAACATGAGTAGGTTCCGTGCGGATATTTCAGTGTAATGGACGCTTATATCAAATCGTATTACTGAAAAAGGAAAAATTACGTTGATGTTCTAATCACCGACCCCGAGCTTATCTTGATTAAATACAGGAAAGTAATAGGTTTTTTATTTGGAGGTTTCGTCACTTTTTGTTCATAAAAAATAAAGGTGGCAGTTTAGAATCTCGACACGCAAGGTGTGACCGGGTGACCCTTAGACTTGCGTGCACACGACCATTATAATTAGAACGTTAAGTTCGTTAACACTTTGATTGTGGTGCTCATATCGAGTGAGCGTTGAGGAAGGCGGCACTAAACTGGAGTTGTGTTTTGTAGACTGAATATGCGCCGAGACTTCACTAAAATATTGTATTTTTAAGCATTCGTGTAGCACCTACGAATACATAGACGTTGTATCCGACCGCAGTTTTATAGCGCCGACGTAATTACAGCACTTTTGTTCGCCCAAAACCCATACAAGTTTGTACGTACACGACAGGTGTGTACAAGCCGCAAGTACGTGGCGCCAAGTAATACAAAACAGTGTTGTACGCGGCGAGGAAAGGGTTAACTGTTTTTTTTTGTTCTAGATTTGACATTCGAGATTGCAACATCGCTACACTTATTACTCCGTGTAATCAAGTGTATAGTGATAGCCGATATCCGGGGTTCGATTCCATCCCTGATATTTTGAAGTTATGTGCGTATTAGAAATTAATAATCACTAATTTTAAAGGCAAAATTGTCAAGTAAGCATGTTTAAGAGTTTTCTGAAAGGTTCACTATTGATCAGAGATAGGACTCAAATTTTGTTTTACGCGTTGCTACGGGACCAATTAAAATAAATTTGAAGGAAAGACACAAAAAATCAATTCATTTTATTGTTTTTTTTCTGACGAAAATTGATCGTACCAACTCAGAAACCTTCGTGAGCTCATGCACAAAAACTTTGCTAAAGATCATCGCATGATCAAATGCATAGTTTACGAGTTTATAAAGGACATACAGACAAACATTCATTTTTATATATAAGAGATGTCATATTAAATGTCTGCAACAACCGCTTGACATTCCGATGCCATGCTTGTTTGCTACTCCTCTAACAAGCACATATTTTGCATTTTGACATTACAATCGATATTTAATATATAAAACGATAAGATCATTAGCTTTTGTAGGATCATGACCACAGACACAAGATTAGCTTCTGATAACGACATAAATCCAAATGTTAACACATCGATACGTTATCGTAATCATATTTTGTATTGATTGATTGTAGACTTGTATCAAATCATATATAAATTTTGCTGGTTTCAACTAGTTTCTTTTCAATTTCCGTAATATAGTGGTGTGGAATATTTCCAATGTAATGTGACAATAGAAAAATAAATATACAGGAAGACATTTTATGTACAGTGTAAAATTGTATCGATAACAAATAGAAAAATTAAATCGATTGATGTAAATAGTTAATATCTTTACATGTTGTTACATTTTAAAAAATATATTTATTTTTTAAATTTCAACAGAAAAGTTGACGTTATGTTTAAAGTTCAGCAGGATGCCCAACTCTTAACTTGAACAGGAGTGTTTGAGTTCATTGGAACGATCTAAATAATTACGTTATACATAGACTATGATCTGGATCTGATGATGATCAGGGTCTGATGATGATCAGGATCTTATGATGATCAGGATCTTACAATGATCAGCATCTGATAATGATCAGGATCTGATGATGATCAAGGTCCGATGATGATAAAGGTCTAATGATGACCAAGGTCTGGTTATGAACCAGAAAATATTGTTATGGATAAATTGGTGATAGATTTTGAGCTACATTTGTGTAAGAGGTTTGAATTTTTAATTTAACCATAATTTGTACCGTATTTTTTGTTACAAGAGTTCCAAACGAGCTTTCGGGCTACTGTTGTTAAATATTCGCCTTATGCACTCTTAAACAGAATAGAGGTCCTATCGGAGGCTGTGGGTCCGTTGAACTCTTGAGGGCAAATTAGTCGTTTTAATTGTATGTGTGGCTGACAACCACACGTTTACAATAAAAAAAACAAGAATTGCTTCACGATGGATTATGTGGGCATCGGTAGTACCACCCCGCTCGAACTATAGTTCAACCACCAATCAGATGAAACACTCAATACTTACACACTGTTTCATCATCCTATTTAACAAAAACTTATCGAAATAAAAAAAGTTTTAAAAACGATAACATAAAATCTAATCATAAAAACTACTACTTGTATCACTAGGTGCTCGTATAAAAACGAATGAATATTAAAATAATTTATACCAACGAATTATATTAATAAGTGTACATCCGTAATAACAAAATGATAGCTATTTTTCTGTCCTTTATACGGGGTGGGCCAAAAATTTTTGCACTATTGAAACATGAGTAGAAATAAAAGCACAAATGTTATTTTAATAATGATTTATTTAACATAATAAACATCTATTAATTTTTTTTTAAATGAAAACGTCGAGATGTGCTCCATCTCGTCATTGGCACTTCTGCAATCGACTACGTAAATTTTGGAAAACTCGCTAACACACGCTGCGAGGAATCGCGGCTATCTCCTCGTGGATATTTTCTTTTAATTGGGATATGGTCGTCGGTTTATTACGGTACACTCGAGTCTTCAGATATCCCCATAAGAACAATCGCAAGGTTTTAATCAATTTGTTAGGAAACATTTCTTTGACTACCGGTAAAGTCACATTTGAGGTATGGTATGTTGTTGCATCCAAGTCCTGCTGTTGTACCCTTCAAATTCATGTAACTGTGGTGACAAAAACTCTCGAAACATCTTCACATATTCCACTGAGTTAAAAGTTACGTTATTTCCTTGATTATTTTCAAAGAAATATGTACCGATTATGTCCATCGCTGATATGGTAGCCCAAACTGTCGTTTTAGGCGAGTGAAGAGGCTTTTGTACTTGTATAATCCTTTCTTTATACAATATTATAGAACAATGTAAGGATACATAATTATAGTTATATACAAAACGCGAAACATGCACACGATACGAACCATCTATCAACACTATATAATCTACATACATCATCCACATGCGCGCACGTACCTACATGTTTTATGATATTATAATGATTGCCGTTAGATAAAACATACATAATCCAACAGCTCAGTAAATTGGCACATCTCGGCAGATATACTGTTTTCATTTTATTGATTAGCTTCATGTGTAATGAGTCGGCAGCGAGTTATGTGATCATAACAAAATTCCTATTTAACTAGTATTAGTAGTTTTGATCTAAATTTATGGTCATAAACTAATATTATTGCGGTATTTATACATTTTACTATATAACGGGGACTCACGATTAACGTGTGTTAATTGCAGATATTTCAAAATATTAGTATTTCAGTTAAAGGTGGGAGAACTTTAGTTCGACCGTGGAGGTACTGCCGCCGCACTCATAATCCACCGTAAAGCATTACTTGTGTTACGTTAAGCTTACGTTCTGATACTGTGAACTCTGTCTTTAGAACTCATTTCTGTAAAGTACATTTCATACTTGCTAGCTTTTATAAGATTTTCATAGGCTATTAAACAATGCCTTCCAAATTTCATTTCCCAGTTAGTAAGCGAGTAGTAATACGTACTGAGTAAGTTTATGAAAGATATTTAAATATAAAGTTGATATTAAGAGATTAATTATTCATCCACTTTAATGATTAACTTGAAACTAAATTTGTAGCTAACAAAAACCAGTTAACACCGACATAAAACGAAATAGAAAATAAGACTTTATATTGCCATTCCTAACTACGTTTACTTATAGCTGATTAATTAATAAACAGCTTAGAATAAATCAAGATTATAACACAGTTGCAGTGAGATAGTATAATTCTGCATTATTGTAAGTTGTAAAGATGGAATTAGTTTTTATAACGTGACTGTTACTTATCACTGAACACTCGCGTGACAACTGATCGCTTATTACCTGTACACGCACAAAGTTGGTTCGTCAGAAGGCTGTTCTCTAAATATTATAAAACAAAGTCCCCCGTCGCGTCTGCTTGTCTGTCTCTTCACGATAAACTCAAAAAGTATTGGACGGATTTTGCCACGGTTTTCAACAACGGGTAGACTGATTCCTAGGGAAGGTTTTGAGTTTTGATGCATGATAAAATAAGTTTTTTTTTGTAAATTGAGCGAGAAATTAAATAGTTAAATTCTGTGTAGTAATCGTCGTCGTTCGAAACTAATGTTTCTAATTGTTAGTTCTTGCAACTAGGTAATGACTGGATGCATGTAAGAAAGAAAAATAATGTAAGTAAACGTAGACTATTACCCAAGGGAAGCTGGGCCGGCTCGCTAGTCTTAGTATAAAGCGACTTTGGTCGTCAGTTTTTATGACATCCTTTCAACGAAATACAAGCTAGGTTATATTTCGTATCAGATTTCAGTCAGTTTGGAGAGGATTTTTGTCAATATAACATAACTGGTTTTTATCACCGATGTCGCGCCGTATTTTCTTCTTACGATATGTAAAAACTTGTAATAGGAACACGTCTTTATATATTTGCTTGTTATTTCTATTTTTTATGTTAGATGGGTAACAAACAAGCGTACAGGTCACTGATACGATCACAGATGGTGGCATGGTCCTTGCAGCTCATGGAAGAGCACATCCGATCGCAAATATAATTGCAGGACTGTCAGAAGCTAAATTTGTTGATACTCCTGAGGCCTATGAATCTCGGCTCGCTTGTAGACGTTACTTCCAAGCAAGGCGACCAACTCAATCCTTACGAGTAGCAACGTATCTATATATACACGATATCATACTGGATTTTGATTGTGTTTGGAATTGGACTGAAATGAACTGCAGGGACCCCTAACATTAGGTGGCCTGCATGCTCATTCACTATTTCTCGGACATAACAAAGGTGTAGGTGGTAATCACAAAATGAATTATTTTAATACTACTGTTAAAAAGATTTTCTGTGCTTTTGCGTTGTTCTATTAGAAATGCAGTTGAGAAAAATTTAAACAATTGGCTCTAATACTGCAATCCACACACTACCTGTGCCTAAATTGGTTAATAAAAAACATTTAGAGACATTAACTACTAAAGATCTATTATAAGGAAGGAAAACTCGGAATATTCACTTTTAAAAGAGCACATCGTAAATTCTTAAAACTTATATAAATTTGCATAACACTTAAGTTAGTTGCTTTTGATTATTTTTACAGATAACCGTTCAACGCTTTATTTTAAGAGTTATTCTATTTTGTACTTAATAAGTACGCAGAGACCGCAGTTTAGGATATCAAATTCAAACTTGACGAAATTTAACCACTAATACTTGCTATTGTTTGTGTAATGATTAAGTATTTTGTCGCTATGTACTTATGTCACCTGATATCAATTATAAGGCCTAGTAATGGACTAACTCATCGTTAGTTAATATTATTTTAAAAAGGATTTATATATTACTGAGACCACGGTAATAAAATTCAGTAGATGCTGTTCTGCACTTATTATTTACACTTTTGTGGATTACGTCGTGTATTGCTGAATGGGCGAGATCGGTGTCTTGCAAGAGTAGACAATGACCGTCCGGATTTATAAATAAACTGGTAAACGGATGACCGTCTGCGATCCCTGCTGTGGATCTGTATGTATAGAATTTATACTCGTTTTCTTAACATTACAACAGGTATTCCGCACACAACGATATATTACGCTGTAAAGGGAATTGTTGTTATAAAAGCTTCTATCCGCTCCATAATTATAATTTAGGTTTAATATTGATGGAGTTACTTTCCATAAACATGAAGGATGCATGACTTTCAATATTAAATTTATTATTTAAATAAATATATAGTAAACGTATAGCGAGTAAGAGTAGTAAGAGAAATATTATATTTTTTTTCTTTGATTATTTTTTTCTGTCGGCAAACAAACAACCAATTAAATATTCAAATTATTGTCTTTTCGTAACACAGGCGTTTTATTTTAATAAATAATTTGTAATTATTGTTTGAAAATAGAAAATGCAACGCTTCCGACTTTCTTGTTAAATGATAAGCAAACATACCCTTTGAGGTGTGTCGCCAGTTATTCGGCTATTTTTTAAAATTATATTTAATACTCTTAAATGGTACATGAATATATCTAAAATATATTAAAAGAAGAATCTCAGTCTCCGGTCTACAGAGTGCGTCGGGAATCCGATGTGACCCGCGGAAGCTCGTGATTAAGGACCTCGGATAGTTTCGAAACTAGTCGAAGTAACCACACACGAACATATGCACGTACGTAAGAATATTCAAATTTGAAGTTTTGAAAATACATATGTTAATCTATAAATATTATAAAACAAAGTAATCCGTTGCATCTGTCTGTCTGTTTGCGATAAACTCAAAAAGTACTGGATGGAGTTTCTCAGTTTTCAACAAACAGGTAGGCTGATTCCTGAGGAAGGTTTTCGTGCATAATAAGTTAAGTTTTTTTTGGTAAATTAGGCCAGAAATTAAATAGTTGAAATCAATTTAGTAACTGAGTCGTCGTTCGAAATATATGTTTCTAATTGTTCGTTTTTGCACTTAGGTAATGACTGGACGCATGTATGAAAGAAAAAAATTGTAAGTAAATATAAACTGTATTACCCGAGCGAAGCAGGGCCAGGTCACTAGTTTCTTCATAAAATAAATATACCACATGAGTTCGTTTATAACTAATAAATTCGCTCATTAACGTTGCATGAACTTATGGATACAAGAATTTTATATATTGAGATAAAAATGTTTAAAGTTGAAGATTAGATTTATATAAATTTGACTTTTATTATAATTACTTTAAAAGTATTTATTCAATGTTATATATAAGTTAATTCTGAAAATAAATACGTAAAGATACATCGAACATGAAACTTTTCTTCATACGATGAATGTACCATATAAGGTTCTTTGCAACCATAAATATTATTTCTCTCGTTAGCATGGATTGCACAATAGCACGCAACGGATGACCTTGAGCTGCGCTAAACGAGGGGACAAGTTTACAGTTAAGTCGCAATAACCATAAATTAGTCTGAGCGAAACTCGAACAGAAATTAGCGACATTATAGGATAATTCACCCTGAGCTTGTTAACTATGTAAACGTTCGATATAAGTAAGCATCGTCGAGTGCGGTCGGGAGCTAGATGGGCCGCTTGTGGGAAAAAATAATGTTCGTTTCTGTGCATCGAAAGACATGTTAAGAAATTCGTCCCAGGTTAATGATGATATTGTTTAACTTTTTTGGGTTTGAAAAAAATCGTCTGCTAGATCAGTAACCCTTATTGTCATCAACACGCGTTGAGCAACTTGGTGCAACGTCAAATCAAATCAGAAACTTTTATTCAAAATAATTATATGCACAATTCTTTTAGAACTTTAATAAACTAACACCAATTCGTAAGGTTTCGTTTTGAAAAGATGTATGCTCCAGTCTTGACAAAGATGTGTAGAGAGACCCATACCCAACAACAAAAGTAAACAGCAGCAGGATGCAGCAATACCCCTGTATACATTATTTCTATTAGAATTTCAAGAAACACTTGTAACCAAATTTATTTAAACGATGTTTTTACTCAGACCTCAGACTAGTGACATGATCGGCTTCCAATAATAATCTAATAATAAAATCCCTTAGTGTGAAGATACTTAAAAATATCCACGAGCGACAATCACAGTAAATCCTATTAGGATTACTAACTTTAGCATTTATAGTATACGCTACAGAGTTCAGATTTTTTATGTGAGTAGCAAACAAGCATGCAAATCACCTGATGTTAAGTAGTCACAGCCCATAGACATCTACGTACAACCACAAATACGACCGAAATCGTATCTGAGCTCTCGAGAAACGTTGCTACACCTGAGGACTAAGATGGTCGCCTCGCTTCAAAGGGTAGCCGGCAACCGCACCTCTTCAACCGAAACACAAGTAATCCTTTACGGCAGATTATAAGGGCTGCGGCGGTACCTCCCCGGTACAGTTCTTACAACTTTAAGCTCTTAAAATTTAAAAGAGTATTAAATTTTGTATGTACAAGCTTCAATGCAATATCAGACCACATCCTTGTTTATTTCTACAAGGTTCAATACATCAAGAATTCGCCTAGATTTTAGACGCTTTCGGCATGTTCAGTGCACATGACATTGGCAGCTTAGCCCTAAATGTTTACATCAATATGCTAAACAGACAAGTGTTTACCATAAGATTCACAAGTCATTACAGCTGACGAAAACCGGTATAAATTAGAGCGATCCACAACGTTAACAATCTCAGAATATCCGGATTTTTATCAACACCATTTTACGTATGTAAACATGAAATCGTCATTCATAAAATATTCTTTTTATCTATGTTTGTATATCGTGGTTTCGGTAAGGACTAAGTGTAACCGCCATACATTTAAGTTAATCCAGTATAAATTAAATATATCCGCGTTTGAAAACGTCGCGACGTCGTGTTCTTGAGTTACTTACTTGTAATTAAAATACTTAATTGAAATGCAAATACATATCTGGTATTTGTTATTTAAATACTTCTTAAAATTATATTTCAAATATCTGACTGACGTTTTTGTAGTCAGTATTTCAAATACTTATGATTTCAAAAACATTTGAACATAAATTGAAAATATATTTATCGATCTGATTAATGGTTGCATTCTGCATATATAGTTTGTCTGATTACATTTAAAAATCTAGTTTTCATGTAAGAAGATTCTTTTACTAATTAATAGGCTGGGCGTGATACATTTTATTCTATTTACATAACGTAACAAGCGACTGTATTTATTCATTTTTATTTAGTGTTTGCGAATAAATATATTAAAAATATTGTATTTGGTATTTTAAATACATACGAGATTCTATTTTGTAATTTTTCTGTTAATTAAATTAACGTATGTATTTTTCCTGGTTCTGATCCAGCACTTATCACTGAAAAATACTGTGACATGGATATGAAAATATTTTTAATTATTTGTAAGATAGCAAATACCTTTTTGTGTGTAAAAAAGTAATACTAGAACATGCAGTTCATCTGTAATAAACTTCATATAGGAAAAAGGATCACAGATGCATTGCTACTTCTGCAGAACAAGATGGTCGCCTTACTACTAATACTAATACTTCGTCCTGAAGATAGAGTCTATCCGGTGGTACCTGACATGTCTATCATTTTACAAATTACTTATTTTCCTTCCTTAAATGCAGATACATTTTACTTTATTTATACAATTTTTTAAATCGATTTTTTATAGATGCACTAACTAAATGCGGTTAAGAATATTATTGTTATGGGCATTTGTTTGAGAGCGCAGTAAATTGCATACATACGTGGTAATGTTAATAATGTAGATAAGTAACAGAGAATCACGATTTCTATGTTTGCGATGTGTATTTCCATTGACCTTCAATGACAATTTGTATAATCATTTACTACGAAGTGTCACTTGATGTTTCGAACGCGAGTGGAGGCGCCACTTTCTTCGTGGAACTGTCAAATTTGACAGCTGTTGTATAGAATTATTTTAGTTCCAAATTAAGCCACATTCGTAATTAAATTTGTCGCATTGAATGTGACATTAAATCGGGTAGGTAATGTTAATGTCGGTCGTTTGATAATTTTTGCGTCTTAAAAAGTCAATGTACTGCACGAGAATAATTAGATATCTATACAGAAACGATATGATAAAGATCACCTTCATCTTAATACTTGTTTCCATCTTTCGTTGTATTCTTTCAACTCCCGCCCTTTTTCAATTGTTTTTCGTAAATCCTATTTTCTCTTTGCCAGTGTCAGAAGTCATCATACTAGATAAAATGTAATAACAAATTTCAATTACAAAAGAATTTAGTGTATTTCATTATGTTTATATAATTCGTGTCAAAATAATATTGTCACATCAAAATCCAATATTTAAGTACGATATCGAAAATACCATAATATCAACATCGTAACCTGACACTGTAGATGTTAGACTATCTCGAGTGGAAAATACGATGCGTGTTGGCAAAATTTCTTTGAATCTTACATACAATGGATACGACACGGGCTCTATGGTCCTGATAGTTTGTAGGCACTATTTCTTAAAAAAATATCTCAACATAATTATATGTAGACCAGATATTGATATTGGTCGCTACTCAACATAACTGACGCGTATTATAATTGTATGCGTATGTATTGCGGTTTGTATGTCGCAAAATAATTGGCAAAATTAAGGAACGTTTGACGAAATCGAAAGTTGGATGAGTTACCAGTAATAGCAAAACGTGCGTGATCCCGCTTTGAAGGCTTAAGCTCTTAATCCCAACCTTGCGAACCTTATAAAGTCATAACATCTTGTCGAAGGTTTGAAAACATCCAACGTCGAGTTGGCCACTATTTGGTTAACCTTCTGCAGTATATGTTGAAGCAGAGTGGTGGAGGATCGTCCAGGCTTTTCCTGGTTGTAGGCAAAGACCTATTGTAGTAAAAGTACGAAATTCAGCATAAGTTTCAGTTGCCATCCGTGACGTCACAAACATCTTATTATTTGCAGATTTGCGGTAAATATGTATGTAGATGATTCCAATGACAATGCCTTATTAAAGGTATTGTTGTTGTAGATCAACTGCGTAGTTCAGACGCAGTAGGTACGCAGCGGAGACGGCCCGTTCATTTATCTATTCAATAATAAGAGGCACTCAACTTTTTATGATGGTGGTACATATAATATAATATGATGTGTTTCTATTGAGATTATACTGCGACTAAAATATTTACGGTTCATTCACAAAAGCAGACAATCAAAATTTTGTTCGTTATGAATGGATTTTCGATGTAAGTGGTCATTGCGGGATATAATTAGCTGTGAAGGTGCTGTGAGAGTTCAGGTTACTGACTACACTTACGAGGGGATCATTTCAGTCTTTAGGAATAGCAACGCCCCTATATACGACCTTAGTTGAAACTTTAGTTTGAGGTCATACGTGGTTATCTATGGTCTGCAGCTACCTTACATTTGGTGCTTTGCATGCTCGGTTGGTATGCTTCACACATAAAACATCGGATTTTCATGTAATACTAGCATGTCTGCATGAAAAGTTAACACATCAATCTCTGTTATTCGATACTAAAAAACGTTGGCATACTTGCACGTTGCATGACATAAAGTTAACGCGGCAATCTTTGTTATTTGATGCTAAAAAAATGAGATTCTTGCATGTCTGCATGAAATAAAGTAAACACGTTAATCTCTGCTATTCGGTACTAATAAAGTTGAGATGTTTGCCTGAAAAAAGTAAACGCGGTATTTTTTTTCTATTTTATAACAAAAAAGGTTGAAATGCTTGTATCTTGCATGTGATAAAGTTAATGCGACAATGTTTTCTATTCGATAATAAAAAAGTTGAGTGTTATACTAAAAAAGTTGGCATACTAGCATGTCTGCATAAAATAATAAACTTAACACGTCAATCTCTGCTATTCGACACTAAAAAAGTTGACTTATTTTTAAGTTTGGATGCTATGAAGACGTGACAAAGTATTTGCCATGTTGGTAATGCAAAGTTTGAGGAGCGTACCATTAGGACAGTTGAACGGGTCGGATGCACGCTACAATTGTGACCGAGTTAGCCGCGCTGATTGTGGTTGAAGGACTGCTACTGTCGTCATCGTTCGGTTTTAATAACATAGATTGCATGATTGCTAATAGATGCAGCTAGATATTTGTACGGCAGTGGAGTATAGGACAAAGGGGATGGTACATTAATTACGTCAGGTAATTTTGAAGCTCTGCTCCGTCAATGACATGTCATGACCTTTAATTGAGATATATATATATATATATATTATGAAAGAGTAAGAAACGGGCATGCAGCCCATGGACAACCACGTCCAGTCTCAAATAGAACAGAAGTTCTATTTAAGGATGGATGCGGATGCGTTCCAACTCTTGAGGATTAAGATGGTCGCCTC
>DWON01003942.1:0-17080 GCA_018251015.1 Phocides pigmalion okeechobee | reverse complement strand
CCGGATACACATTATTAGAGGCGACCATCTTAGTCCTCAAGAGTAGGAACGCATCCGCGTCCATTCTTAAATAGAACTTCAGTTCTATTTGAGATTGGCCGTAGTTGTCCATGGGCTGGTGTGACCACTTAACATCAGGTGGCCTGCATGCCCGTTTCTTACTCTTTCACAATAAAAAAAGACCAATGTACACACCTTATGTGGGAAGAGTGCAATTTTCACCTGGTAGAGAGAAAATAATCTTGCACACGAAATGCAAGTAGGTACCTATCTATTCCTAACAAATATATTCAACGCAGATCCTGATGTAATGGATTTTGATATCACGTAATAACTTCAGTTAAATTTGGTTTCAACGATCACAGTCTACTTGTGACTTTCTAGGCGGGCTGCGCGCTCGTTACTATATTTTACAACGCAATAAAAATATGTAAATGACAGGTTTTGCCATCGAATCGCGTATCATAAAGATTTATATCTCCACTCACGAACCGTCCCGTGCCAATATACGCTTTATGGGAGATTACCGTTATATTTTATTTGGTAGTGCAATTCACAGAAGTTCATAATAACATAATAGATACCCAGAGCAGCTCGGTCACACACCACTAAACAATAGCTAACACTGGCGGCATTGCAAATATTCTCTTATTATTTGTGGATGACACTTTACTCTTCTATAAATATTTATTAACCCGACACGAATTGTTTGTCTGTTGTTAAATTCCAAATTTATTAATTACTATTCAAAACAAACATTTTGCAGCAACGCAGTAAGGACTGGAATAGCAAGAAGAACTACCACATCTAATTGCTAAAATACCTGCTCATGACATCAAATAAAATCAATTGAAAGGCTTATTTGAATTACGATGAAAGCAATTTTCTAGAATGTATAAAGACAAAAAACTTTTTTTAAACATAAGAAAACAAAACATTGTATCGGACTCCATAGACTGAAGGGTTCTCTTATCGGAATTAACGTTCACGATTAAAATCAATACCTGAACAGAATGAAACATTTCGGCATGCACATTTTTCAAAAACACATTAAAAATCCACATTTTTTTCAAAAACTAAATTATTTCTTGGTAAGTTGACAGTCTTGGAAAGTGTAATTGATAGAAGGATAGCTTTGATGACATCAAAAGTCCATGTATATTGTAAACTATAAACTGAAATAAAAAAAGAAACATGTAACTCGCTTATATATACTGGATTTTTATCTTTTTTTATTGTGAAAGAATAAGAAACGGGCATGCAGGTCACCTGGTATTAAATGGTCACTGCAGCCCTTGGACAACCATGTCTAATCTCAAATAGAACAGGATTTCTATTTAAGGATGGACGTGGATGCGTTTCTACTCTTGAGGACTAAGTTGGTCGCCTCCAAAAATGTGTATCCGGCAACCACACGTCCCCAACCGAAACACAACATATGAAGAACATGTTGCTTTACGGCGGGTTATGAGGGTGGCGGTAGTGCCGCCTCGGGCGAGCTCTAACGGTTCTACCACCTTTATCTCTTATTAATGAATCGCACATCAACAAACTGCAATTATTATAAAGTGCCAATAGTCTTAGAACATGATTCCTGCGCCATCGGATTGACGGACAAGACGAAATTATAGTACTTGCTTTGTTTTTAGACCCTTGAGTACGGATCCCTAATTATAGCGTCAATCTCGGGTATAAGCAAGTAGCCACGACATTTAGAAAAGGTAAACGCCTTTCAGTTACTTCCGTGATACTGTTATTTAAAGTATGTAATTTGTTTATGTAGTAAAGCAATGTAAATATCAGTGATGTTATTACCATTAATCGATATCCATATATGTTTCTATGGTATATTTCCACTAAGTTGGTAGAATGTGTACTATTCCCTATTTCTATCGTATATTATTGCGTTTTTTCTTAGGTCTATTTGAAAGGGTATGATTACAGGCACACTTTCATATAGGGCGAATTACATGTGGAAAGGATCTTCTGTCCTGTTAGATATGAAGTCCGTTATAAATGTCAACAGGTGGCAATGACCATTTACCACTGGATTGTATGCTCGCTTGCTTCTTTATGCTCATAACAAAATGTTAGGTATATAAAAAATCTAAATCAAAATATTTTTATTCAAAGTAGATTTTTTACACATCTCTTTTTGAATGTCAATAAACTACCACGGACTCGTAAGATGTTTCCTTTCGAAGAGGAGGTGGCGAAAGCAACTATTTACTTAGGTATATAAAAATTATAAACGTATAGAAGCTATAATAGATACCTATTTGGGTATTGTCGCATAATAAAAGCAAAGCTATTTATCATTAGTGCTTTGAACTCATATTTGTTTTGGGCATTAGCAAAACTTAGAAAAACCAACATAACAAAATTTAATTAATAAACATCGAATTTTAAGTTTGTTTTCCCAAGATGAGATCACTATAATGTTTCGGACGATAACCTCTTTTTTATTTAATCCATGACCGTCGTTAGTAAAATAAATCCATTCTACCAATAGTTAGATTTAATCTTTTTTCATATCATGTTTAAAAGATCATATAGTTTATAAAATTTCTTCAAGCATCTTCGTAGCCAATGAGATTTGGTACGCTGAATATAAAATGTGTTCTTTTTATAAATGATCTTTTGAAATTTGTGATTTAATTTATGTTAACTAACGTTCGTTTAAGGTCAATGTACCTTTAAACATAAAAGGGTATATCAGATTTGAAATGTAATAATATTATTATTATTGTAATTTTAGAAGAGCAGCATATAAGTATCCAAGTGCCATTCGCACACATCCAACCACATCAAAGTAGGTTTAAAAGGTAAATGAAATCGTCCACAGATGCGCCTACCTCTGAGGACTTTAATTTGAAAAATTTGTGAAAGGTTCCTTGAAACCAAAATGGAAATTAGCACTATTGCAACAATATAGAAGTACTCGTAGTTGTGGCTGTCTAGCTAGCTAGTAGGATTCTATAACATTTAAGTGGGTTTTGTTATGTAAAATTAACATGTTTTTAATGTAATGGTCATTGTTAAGGATACAGAAACCTATTTCCCATTTAAATTAATTAATTAAATTTCCTTATCTCTTACCGCTTGACGCTAAAACCATTAGACCAAATTGCATGGACCTTAATTCAATCTATAACTTTCAAACAGAAGCAACGTCTAGGATACAGTTGATTACGCTATATCTAGAAGTATATTTCTCTAAATTTTAAATTCACGCAAATGAAATATATGTTTATTGTGAATTGACTTGACAAAAGTTGTCATTGCAAAATGCTAATGCACCAACCATCGCCAGTGTCGCAAGTTACAATGTCGTTAACACAATCGATCGCAAAAAGTATAAAAAATAATGCTATCATCGTGTTACAGCTCATTGCATATCACAATTGCACTGTTCTAAGTTCTTACGCAAGGTTTTATAAAGTGGTATCTGAAAAACATAGTATACATACAAGTAGGTAAAGCATACATTCCGAGCAAGTGAATTAAACCTTTGTGTCAAGACAAAAAGGTTTAGTACTGCAAGCACGGTAAAGCCATAATGAAGAGTTGATTATAGTCGATTGCAGAAGAATAGCAACGTTTTTTCGTGTGTTTATATATTTTGTTTTAATACACTTCGAAGCCTATAAAATATGAGTTAATGTCAGTATATTTTTAGTTTTGTCTTAATTGTAGAAGAGACACTGTTCATTATTAAATTTAAATATAGCGTGTTAAATCATAATAAAAAGTGATTCTTATTATGTTCTTGAAATTAATTTATTTTGTCTTGGTACATAACGTGAATATTTCAACGTGAGCCCCATTGCAAATTTCCGACTAATGTCCAAAAAACTAACTCACATTTTCAACATTCCTGACTTGAGTTAGATACCACATAGTTCTTATTACTGAGGACATTATGCCATTTTATTCTATGTTACTAAAGTGGATTGGAATTTTAATAAATCCAACAAAAACTAACAAATGTCGTTCAGGTCACGATGAACAAACCTTACCAGTCACCAGCAACATATTAATTTTGTTTTGTATCCTAAACCTGTAGTGTAGAATTGAATGTATGAGATTTATTTACTGTCATGATTATCTAATGTCCTATATGTCCTAACGCAGATGAACGGCCAATGTCAATCGGTTAGTGCGTCGAGGTCGCGTCGCACCCAAATCCTGATTGTCCCGGCATTGAATTTACTGGCACAGGAACACATATAATGTATAACATTATTATTCATTATTCATATGGAAATAAAATCGATCCCTGAATCGATTTCAAATCGAATGCGGAGAGAATTCGCGTGTGAATTTGTGAACGACTTATAAAATGGTTCTGTAATATATATTTTTAAAGAAGATAAATAACGATTGAGATAGAACTACGGAAAACAAAAGGTGCATTTTCTCCAGGGGGAAGTAGCTATTGCACTCATGCCGTAAATATGAAAAGATGATCAACAATAATACCGTCATCAAGTTATTCCTGCTGTTAATTCGAATTAAAAATGTACGTAATATATGGTAGTTATGTATGAAATGATGTTATATTCTAATATATTTTTATTGTTAACATCATTTATATTGTTTTAATGCAAACTAAAAACTACTTTAGTATAAAATAAAGTTTAAATCTATTAATATTACGACATATAAACATCATCTAGAATCGTCAGTGATAGACCAAGACAGGACATACTTATGAATATTTTAATATTTTCAAACTTTTAAAAAGAGTGAAATAGAATAGAAAAAAAATGTTTTTTTTTTCTTATTGTTTACTCATAATATTATGACTGCGAGGTTTTTATTTAGTTTTTCGTGTAAAAATTGATTTACAAAATAAATATGGTTTAATACCATAAATATTCTATCTCGATAGCATGGTATTTGTAAATGTGTGGGTGAGTACTTCCATCTTTTTCTTCGTGGATAGATTTTTTGTTATTTTATACCAATATTGTATATACACTCAGACAACGATAAGTAAAACCAAGGATTAGAGAATATCGAAAAGACAAACGTCCGCAAGACGGTAAAAAAAATAACTCGCAATACTCCTATTTCTGAGGCATTCTCGAAACGCCATGACTTAAAAAAACGCGCAAAAAGTGTCTGTTTACTTAAGTGACGTTTCTTTCACAACTATTTCTTTACCACGAATAATTGAACTTGGTTCGATGACGCTTAATAATCACTACCACCTTAATACATCATCATCATAATCACACCATTACTATCCCACGGCTGGGCAATGCCTCCCTTTAGAATGTGAAGTATTATTATTATTATTGGGATCATAGATCATATTAGCTAAGTACGGATTGTTAAACTTTACTTACCTTTGAGAACTTTAAGAAGAACTACCAGGCACCCTGGTATCTTCATGATTTCTAATACCCATATAATTTTGAAAAATCAGAGATGTGTGCCAAGGATTCGTGAGGCTTACGTTGAAAAGAGCCTGAGGGCTAAGCCCATATCACTTATGAACTTCTTTAACTTATTTAAACTAGAACAGGAGTACAACCGTACTTAAAATCGATCACAGATGCCTTGCTGTTGAGACAATAAGATTTTTCATTCCCTGCCAAACAGAACACAGGGTTATATTGTTGCTGCACTGATGATCCGCTGGATGGTCTTATCTGTTTATTATGTTGTACTGTGAATATTAAAACACTAAGAGTTTTTTCAAACAGGTTTGAACCGCGTTTTAACGATACCGCTGGTGACAAATGGGCTGCTTGATAATTTGCGCAAAGAATTGCGATTGCTATTCAAAAGCAGCCAGCGTTTTTGGCATCATACCCTGTCGATTATGTTAGGTTAGCTAATAAATTTTATACTTATGTAAATTCATTATCTATGTATATTTTATATAAATTACTTATATAATACTTATGTTAAAATAGACCGCTAAACACAAATCATTGTTAAAATAATTATTCAAAGATAACAGTAAATTCTAACGTTTTACATTAATTAAATATATGATTTAAATTGGTATGTCGAAGTTATTTAATAAACATGATAAATATGATACCAAAACTTATATTTATTAACATTGAAAATCAGTTAATCCTCAGTATTTTTTGTAAAATTTTGAAAAAATTGGCATTATTCTTAATTAAAATGGATGGTATTGTATATGTTATTTATTGAGTCAATAATAGAAGTATTGGGTGTATAGCCTTTTCAAAAATATTATTTTTAATTTATAGATTTAATAGCAATGTTTAAATATAATAAGGATACAAATAATAACACTCCAAGTAATATAAACCTAGAAAAAAAAGGTGGTAGAGCCTTAAAAGGTGGTAGAGCCGTTAGAGCTCCCCCGGGGCGGTACCACCGCCACCCTCATAACCCGCCGTAAAGCAACATGTTCTTCATGTATTGTGTTTCGGTTGGGGAGGTGTGGTTGCCGGATACACATTATTGGAGACGACCATCTTAGTCCTCAAGAGTAGGAACGCATCCGCGTCCATCCTTAAATAGAACTTCTCTTCTATTGAGATTGGACGTGGTTGTCTATGGGCTGCAGTGACTACTTAACACCAGGTGGCCTGCATGCCCGTTTCTTACTCTTTCGCAATTAAAAAAAAACAGGTTCTTAGGAATGAGGAGGATTGCAGTAAGAGGAATTTAGCTCCATTAATTGTCATAATTCAGCACATGGTTCGGAATTATCAGTTTACGGAATCGATGTCCGAACGGACTTGGGGACTTTATTAACTTGGTAGGTATTAAGATATGCAGCATCGACCATGTTTGCTACCAGGTATACGACAAATTCTCATGAAATTGAAAACAATATGCACTACATTAAGTTTTCTTATTAAGGTATGTAAGTACAACATACCAGCGGCAAAATGATGCTATCAAACATGTTCCGATGATTGAATAAGAGCTTCATTTTTAAAAATTAAAGAACAAGAAGCGTTATAGTTTGCTTTCGGGCATAAATGACGGGATAAAATATTCCTTGACTATCATATAAGGAAATTGAATTGTCTCATCTGTTCGGATATAATCACTTATTTACAACCGGCCAGTTACGTCTTATCGTATGTTCATGTACCCGTGAACCTAATTGTACGTTATCACTGCTAACATAATCATGACTTTATTTTCCATTCTAGAGCAATGCAGTCACGCCTTGTCTAGAAAGTGAAATATCATAAACGACCGAGCTTCGTTGATTCCTTACAAATAGAGGATTGTTGGTTACTTGTGTTTGCTCCCATTTGGTCGGTTTATGCCGGTGCGTTCCGATCAGAGTTCTGTGACGGATTTTTACATCGTCAGTCCAGTCCACCGACTTGCGTCGGGTGGGGAACGCGTTTGCTATTTCGATTTCGCAGCTATAAAGCGCGCGATCGTATTTCGAATGAAATCTTCGAAATTCAAAAAATACCTAGATGAAATAACATGAAGTAAATAAATTGAAATAATTGTGAATTTTGTACTTCAATTCGCATACTGGTGTCAAGGGATTTCCGAAAAAAAATTGGCGGGAAAATTCGCTGAATAGTTTGACGTAAGTGTTTATTTTATATTTTTATAAACACCGGTAGATAATATTGTGTACTTTACTAATAATACGAAAGAAACAATTTATATAACTTTTAACCTTATTTATTTTTGTCTTCCGTTTGATTACTGTGTACTTCGCTGTGTTTGTACCGCAAACTTTAAATATTAAAGTTTGTGGTATAAGCAGTGAATTGATTATCTTATACTTTCTGGGAATCATGAGCACTCATGTAAAACAAAGTGAGCTGGGTGGTCCACTAGCCAAGTATTTGGGAGATTTCCCATCCCCTGTAAACTTTATGGATGATTCCTCCTCCTAATAATCTAGTATGCCAATAACATCGAAAAATCACAGTTTATCATACCAAAGTATTCGAACGAAAAACCCTCAATATCAGAGCCTAATTACCACTCTAGTGTGTAAAAGCAAGTGATCACATTTAGTAAATAATACACTCAGTTCTAAAAAATCTTTTTATTTCTATCGTACTTACATATACCTTGCGAACTGAAATCTCGTGACCAATAAACACATATTGTCCTAATCACCACCGTCTGTCTCTTCATATCTCTTCAAGGCCCTCCACAACAGTATAATTTTAATGCTTCGTACCAGAAAAGCATATGACGCTAAGCCAATTTTAGTCCCTTTTTTGACTAGATATAACGTCTCCTATATCAGATCCTAAATCATTTGTTCTATTTTTATGTGTATCCTTTGTTTAATAAGTGCTAGAACTATAATTCGATCGAAAAAGTGCCTCCATCTTAGCTCTTGGGAATAGCAACGTATTATTTACTCATAATTTCAGATAGAACTTCAATATCACATAGTTTGCAGCAACCACTCGATAAGTTAGCTAGCACACTTGTAAGCTATTGTTGTAATATAAAAATGTCGGAACCACTCAAGTTCAACTAATCCAGCTCACCAAAGTTTTGATTCGTTAAACATAAATAAACGAAAGACAAGTATCTTGCAATAATAATAATAGTGCAGTATACATTTGTAGCAAAGGTACCTACCGTGGTATCTTTAAACATGTTTATTTTCGATGTGCGATATTTACCTACCTAATTATATTTTATTGAATACCAGGAATTAAAAACCTCTAGTATTGTATAGAAAAACACAAAAGAAACTCAATAGTCTTCAAATTTATTTTTATAAGCGCGTGCATAAGAAATGACGTCGAAAAGAAAAGAGTGTGTTGTTGGAATGCAAAAAAGTTGCCGTACACATCGTGGACATACTTTTTGCTACCTTTAAGACACGTTATATTTATTGAATTTATAGAGATACGCATTTTCCTTGTCTGTACAAAATCTATACTTAATAAAAAATCTGTTGGACGATTCGCGCGGCGCAGCGATAACGATTATTTGATTATGGTAACGATTTCTGTAAAGAAAATCCTTAGTTAAATTAAAAAGTTAAAATATAGTTTTAAAAACATAGTTTACTACACTTATCACTTGCATAAATTTGAACTTTCAATTCTATTTGCTTGAAGTGAAAAATGTATCCTCATTACGTTATGTAATTGATTAAAAATACAAATTAGCATTTTATGTAATATAATCAATGGCATTAAAGTTAATTGGATATAAAAATTACAGTATTTTAAAAAATTTTCCTTCATTACTTCGCTTCAAGTCCATTTACAAAAACTATGTAATTATAACAATTATCATGTACAATAGTTAATTATGTGTACTATCATTATTGTTATATTTTAATTCCTGGGTTTCATCATTTTTTCACGTGGAAACAAAAAAGATAATTAATATTTTTGTAATGGCAACAGCAAAAGGCATTTTAAAGGAATCCACTGACAACGAGAACAAAGATAGTATAGTGATCAAATCTAAATACACCAAAATTGCCTTTCGATCGATTACTAGAATCCTCAGTAGTAGCAATGCACTTGCGATCGAGTTCAGATTGAACTCCTATTCTGTATGGATTGCAGATGACAACGGACGTGGGTGACTTACTATCCAATGGATTGTATATGTTTTCTACTACGTAAAAACTTAGATCCAATCCAAAAAACCAGCACCAAAATCATTTAGACACCTGCCTAGCCGAGGTCAAATCTGAAACCCTGTGTATCAAAGCAATAATAAAAATTATTTATTAAAATACCAAAGATTCATTTTATAATTTAATAATTTTTATACTATTATTTAAGAAAAATATGTATTTGACTGCAATAAGTGACATATGGACATCCATATCGTTCCTTGATCATGCTCACAATGCTGTGGGAGCTCTCCCAGACACGTTGCATCAGGGAGCTGCAGCGCTTACACGATATATTGTTAAAAACACCAAACACGCGCTTCTGCAAACATTCCTGATGCACTACAATGCACTACTTTTTTATCAATATCGATTTTATGACTTAAGAACGCTCGAAACGATAATATAATTAATATACAAATTTAATAATGTTTGATGTAAAAGGTCTATTCGGTGCCTAAAAGTAACAAACATGTATTGCGTGACAGTCTCTTACACCAGCACGTCCCCGCTACCAATTAAAATAGACATGTTTGTATGTATATTATTTATGTATTATTGTAATAAAAATATTTTATTAATAAAACTTTGTTTTTTGTTGTGGTCATCATGATAGTTAAAATAGTTTGTAAATTAAAATGTAACCCCTCTTTACTCAATTATAATTTAATATTTTTATCGAGTTTATAATATTTTAATATTTCGATCAGATGTCGTTAAGTACTTCTGACGTCAAACTCTAGCCAAGTTGTGCGGTTCTAGCTACACCTTAAACCAAGACGATCATCTCAGTCCCCGGGAATTGCTATTCCATCAATACGCATCGACGTACGAGCTTCGGTAGGACTTCAATCACATTTCAAGTTGTTGGTCAGTGACTACAAAGCGTCAGTTTACCTGCATACTGATTTGTTACTCTTTTCACGCCAATTATTGAACATTGTTAACCAATAAACAAATCAACATATACTTCCTGTTTCATTTTGAGGAATTCCGTGACGCACCTACGAACTTAGACCACAAACCATGGAATTAAATTTAAATGGATCCGATTAAAATATTCTGGATTTATCGCGAACATAATAATGTAAGTCTAAAAAAATAATGCTCACGTGTGTTGTTAGAAGTTAAAATGAAAACCTACACATTTTTTCTTGTCAGTCAAAAATAGGTAAACATTGACGGGGAAACGACATATCTTATCTAAATTATGATTCACGTCTTCATGATAATCTTAAATCCTCTGAAGAATAATTATAAGCATGTCTATTCAGTCACGATCTAGCGTGGAGAATCGAATCTAATAACGTAGTTAGCGTACACACATCGATTATGCAAGCCCTAATTGTTTGGACATGGTTCTACGGTAATTTGTTATACGATAGTAATATACACACTTGTTTTTATTGGTATGAATTTCAGAAATATCGGTAACTAGCTTTAACCTGCGACTTTACTCGCTGCTATAAACTTATACACACATATACATAACATATAAAAACATTAAAATTAAATTGTCAGACGGATTTTTGTTCTGAGTTTATATATTTACTTGTCTTTGTGTGTGTCCACAACCACAACAGAGAATCCGAATGTAGGGCCATAAGTGAAAAACGATATTTAATACTTTTGGCATTCGATATTTGATAATTGCGGTTGGACATTCCTCTGTTCCAGTTTAACTTTTTTTATGTGCGAAGAGTAGCACAAACACGACTAAAATCCTACTTTAATAGACGCTAACAAACAGTTGCATAAATATTTGCACACAAAAGGACGTACGTTGTATAGAAATTGTTTAACTATACATGTCCAATTGAAGGTCCCATTAACATACTTTGCTTAACACATTTTATATGTTATTACAAGATTTTTCCCGTGCAAGACGAATGTTATATCGTAAACTTGTATACATCATATAAAATGTGCAAACGATTACCATGTTTCCATCTCTTAACTACAAAGTTTTTATTTTAAGAATTAATTAATAAATAATAATCAATTATTATAATTCCCGATACATAATGTTCAAAACATTTATCATTTTATTTATTGAATCTGAGGTAAATATGGTAAAAGAACCCTTTTCTTTATCGATAAGTAGCACACACAGAAACATATGTACATAAGTAGGTAAAAGATAATAGTCTTAAAATTATATTTTATTGCAACGTCACAATATTAACCGTTTTTGTGTACAATTGTATATGTAAGAAATTATTTACTTTATATATGAGTAACTTTATTAATATAACATCCATTTGATATTCAATATTTACATTTCCAGAAATGATATCGAATATGATAGGGTTTATCGGACTTTATATTTAAGCTGAAGATAGATTCAGATTGCTTAGACAAATTGTCGTTCGATCGCTATCCTAAAATTAATAGAATGATATGCATAAATAAAGCACATATTTGATATAAGCCACAAAGTATTTCTTCAACGTTACTTTTATTTTAAAGCAAGTACTTATGATAATAAAATGACCTATGCATCGAATAAATAAACACAAATGTACTCGTTTAGGTAATTTGCGTTGCAAGTTCTGTGCAAATAAAAAATAAAAATAGGGTAAAAATTGATTTGAAATCGCAGACCAGCACTTAATTTTTATTTATATTTCTTTACTACAAATGTATGAAGTAATAGTACTCGAGATGTACATTTTTGATGAATTTTTAAATAATATATGTAACACATTCTTCGTCAACACTTTCGGCAGATTCACCTCCTAGGTTTATGTGTGAACGACTTCTAATAGGATTCTTGTTCTAAAGTTAGTTATAGATATTAATCGGCTCTAGTAACCACTTAATACTGGAGTGATGCTTGCTCATATGCTGTTATTACAGAAAATATATAGATTAAATCAAATCAAATCTCACCGATATGTTAATAGTCCCTTCTGGGCTTCCCTACCCGCGTTAGTATTCCCGTCAGTGCTCATAGCACAGAAGACTTGCATATCGCTATAAACAACTGACAGCCACATCCAGAGACGAATACTAAGTAAAAATGAAATACTGGATCCGCTACTGTTACAATATCACGTATACTATACACGGTCTGCTTATAAATAGTATTAGATGAACGTGAGATGGGAGGCTGTGACGAGTAGTTCACATCATATAAATCACACACGATTACACACGCGACGTATAAATCTTCCGCATATTTTGGGGAAAAACATATTTCTTACTAGGGTATGTGTCAGATGGATCAGATTTGCTTCACCTTAAATATATTTTTGTGTAAAAGGGTAAAAAATGGGCTCTGACGTTATGTAATCGCTGCAGCCTAAGTTCATCTCGATGCATCCTCAAACAAGACCGAAGTCTTATGTGAAGTCGAATGTATTCAAGTCTTGAGGATAACTTCTGAGGACAAAGATGATCGCCTCGCTTTTGCCGCACTTCACCAATCTCCAAGAACAGTTGTTCCACGGCCGATTATGCAGGTACTTCCGCGGTCGAAATTGCTAAAGTCGCTAAGTATAAACCTTTTTTATTTGAGATTCGTAAAAGATGTCCAGTGGGTGTCTTTCATTACTTAAAACATTACATATTCTAATTACAATATCTTTTTACTGTACTGTATGTAGTGTATAATGTTTACCATCGATGTAAACATACTGCTAAAGTTGTTACCTTATATTTACTTGGTCGTTTTGACCCAAATAAAAGTGTGTTATACTTGTTTATGAGATGGTTGTCGCTGTATAAATCGCGATAAAACTCCGATAAACTGTAAACCTTGCGTGTTAGTAGCCTAAACTACCCTGGCTCGCGTTGTCCTTAAAAAGGCTATGTTTTAATGGAGTTTGTTGAGTTTATTCAATGGTTTATGTTAGGAAGTCTCGTCAACGCCAACTTCAATTGACCAACAATATTTTAGATCAATTTAAAAAGACAGTTATCCACCATGCAATGTACATGAAATTGTTGCCTGTTCTTAAAACTTAAGGTTTAACTATATCCCTAATTAAGCGGATCCTTTATAATAACTATAAAATTTGAAGTAATATTTGGAGTTCCTTATATATGTATTTTCGTTGATTTAGTTTATAATAGAAAAATCGTGTTTCAAATATATGTTTTGAATTAGTGTGCAAGTGTCTAGTTTTGGCGTTCCCTTTATAAGATTTATTTTAAGTACCATAATCTTAACAAAATACAAATAACTTTAATGTTTCCTACACATTATCAACACAAACAAAAACTATTAATTTGGAGCAACGTGTAAGTTATCTTTGCTAAAGTAGCTAAAATAGGTCAACGACTTAGCTCTTCATTATAGATCATTAGTAAAACAGAACCAGTGCACTTACATTAATATAACAATAGCTTTTTGTGTTAATGTAAAGGGTAATTGTAGTGACGTGCTCCACATTTTTAATGCAGTCTTGACGCTGATATTGAAAAATCCTATTTATTCCAATATTCCATTAAGATACTTCCCTCTACCTAAAACAAGACTTTCGAATCAACAAAAGAAAACCATTGGGTGTTTTTAGACAAGAATTTAAGTTTAAAGCACCAGAACCTTCAAAACAAATAGGCTAGCAGCTTCCCTGGTAATAAGATTGTACTGGTAAGCGCGTAAACCACTTAACTCTTTTTAATGAAGCTTATTTAATTTTGTAGGCTTTTGACAAATGCAAAATAAAAAATATAATCTATTACACTACAGTCAGGTGTTGCGAAAATTTATGTATTTATTTCTCTTTTCCTATAATATTCCCCGCTTAAACTCACACAAACTATTCGCTGGTACGTCTAGTTCATATCAAATTTTCTAAACTAACTATTGTATTTAATATAATATAAATATATGCATAATAACGAGATCACAATGTATTATTACATTATCTGCAACGATAGCGGAGATACGCTAATATAGCCACGAGCGTCTGTAAAGCGCGCGATCGCACAATAACTTCGCTAAATGACGCCCTACTTGCACTGTAGGTACACTTTAATGCAAAAGTGGGAAGTTGACGCTAACAAAGTATGTTTACTGTAAGATTAACCCTCATAATATCAATTACATACCTTTTGCTTAAATAGCCATATATTTTAGCATGAGATTGCTAGCTACAATCATAAGACAATAGACACTAGGACACAATAATAGACACTAGGACAAAAATATCTTAACGGAAGCTACTTAACTCTGAATAAAATTCCTGTCTTATACGAAATTAATCACAGATGTCCATAAGCAATGATAACACCAAAATAGGATGAAATCATATACCGTTTTCAAGTAGCAATGCATACTGCATAAAAACCTGAGACAAAAGAAATACGATAAACATTGTACACCATTAAGATCATATTCCCCTTTACACAAACATAACAGGACAACCGCAACGTTAGATTCCCATGTAATTTGAACGCACGGAACGTAGCATAAAATATGCAAAGATATGTAACATTTATGTAGGCGAGCACACATCAAAAGAGATGCACGATAATGCATTCCTGGAGGCACAATGCGTCCATTGAGCCAGTAGGATGCACTGGATGCAACGTAATGGGGAATTTTAATGCGCTTGATATAATGCCACAATAAATTGGCAGATGTGTATTGCAATTCGCTCGTGAACTCTGTTTAAATTGTCACTACACAACAATACTTGCTTAATGTTCTCGTGTAAACATTTTTTTTACACTAATGAATATACGATGTTTTTGATATTAAATTTACAACAAATCAGCGTGAAAGACAGCTGATATGAAGTAATCTCTATACAAATTGTTCCTAGATTTTTTAATTGCATTACTTCTTATGAGGACTTAGATGGTTTTCCTTGTAAAAGTACTCGGTAATAACCCTTCAATAGAAACACAAGAAATGTTTTTTTAAATTATGATAGTGGCGGTGGTACCTCTCAGTTCAATCTATGGTTTTATCATCTACTGAATTAAAAGCATGTGTCTTATGTTATAAATCCGTTGCTACATAGTTCACACAAGATGTTTAACATTATAACATACTCAATTGTATGCAATGTAGAACCCTTGGCAATTTTTTCGATTAGTACTAGAGGTTCGATTGTTAGTACGTACTGTTTCCGAACGCGAGCTTTTTAATCGCAATAGTTCGTTCAAAGTACAACTCTCAATACAAAGGGTTTGCTTTCAATTGTGTTTCTGCCTCTATAATGATTTCGGTTTTTATTACCGAAGTTGCCTGATAAGTGTTAACTTGATATTCCTATAATAGATCAGGGCGCTGTGTCCTTCAGCTGTCGACCCCTGGTTCAGTTCTTTGGTAAACATAGGTTATGTGTGATATAAATTTGGGCTTGCGACGCTTAAGTACGGCTTCGAATCCCAGAGACTTTATTTTTTAAATTTTAATTGTTAATTCGTTAGTGTTTACTAAATCTCGTCACCATTATGAGGATTCTTACTTAGCGAACTTAAACGAAAATTATGAAGAGCCTTGATTTCGTCATTAATGTTTTTTCAAGTATGTGTTATGTCCTCCTTCGAACATTTGGACTGCACATAAATAATCTAAAGAGATCCCTGCCCAACATCAAGACTGGATGTTTCATATGTATTGGATAGTCTGTGTTAAAGAAAAAACTGCGAATTTTTATGTAATGACCAATGTTTCTTATGAGGTTTTACGAGAGACATCGACCCCATTTGGTAATTCTATATTTTAAAAGCATCTTCAATGTATATTGAAAAAAAGCACTGAATACATTTATATAACACGATACGATGTTGTGTCGTAAAATGTAACAAGGATTTTAACGTGCATCGTACCTTCGTGACCCGATGATGCATTAAGACACGATGCGATATCGTGTCGTGTGCACGTGTTATGACTGCCCGTTTACCAAATGTATTATGATATGTTCGAAAAGTCCGCAATCAATTGATAATAATGACGGAACCGTCATCAACCCGACAAACGAAATCAAATTAAATATTCAAATGTAATGTTGTCAGCAAAATTGTTGTAATCAAAGCTTAATTGTTGTCATTATTGTTTTTAACTTACATATCATATATATTGACGTTGATTATTTAAATTCAAATTTTATCTTCAAAAGTTTAAAATATTGTCATTGCTCTTGTGATCGATTTCAGGTAAGTATCATTGGACTTCTGTTGTTTTATATCGTTATAAACCCAATAACATTAAACGGGCAAAATTTTCATATGCAATTTCTATAAAATAAGAAAGAAAAAACTGCTTACTTACGTATGATGCTATCTTAATCTCCAGCCTCCAGGAATTAAAACACATCTGTAGTTGACTTCAAAAGATGGTTTTATTTTATGTAGTTACGTTGCAGTGACTGCTTACCATGAGCTGGGCTGCAAATATTTAAAAAAATAAACAAGTGAAAAACTTGTTCATTAATAATAACGTAACTATATACGTAAGGTGGTAGAGCCGCCACCCTCATAACCCGCCGTAAAGCAACATATTCTTCATGTATTGTGTTTCGGTTGGGGAGGTGTGGTTGCCGG